>JAZGTJ010015015.1:991-13680 GCA_036877575.1 Botia almorhae
TACAATCTTAATTACAATCTTGCTTGTAATTAAGTGAAGATGCTGTTTTTTGAATCTCGTCTCCAGCCTTTTCATCGACATTCAACACAAATAATCTTTCTGTCACTCTCCACCTCTCGTCCCCCTTGACTCTCTCTGCCTCTTAACTGAGCAGTCGAGCGATCTGTCAGTGTGGAGCTTTGTTCCTCACTCGAGCCTCTAACAGGCAAACAACACACGGTCCGACACAATGGCTTGTGTTTGCTAAAAACATATTCCTTTTTTTTTTACGGTTAAATCCCTGCTCGTCCAGTGATTTGACACGACTTGTTGCAGCGTGTTTAAATCGCCTAAAAAGCACTTTAATAAACACGCCTGGACCAAACCAGCGCGCCGAAATATCTTTTTTAGCGCCAAGTCGTTAATCAGATTGAAAGGGCTATTAAATTGCGATTCATCAAGAAGATTTGTTAAAACAACAAAAGATGGATTAATACCGTTGTCTCTCTCTGGACAAAGTACTTGATTATTTATTTGTTCTTTAGCCATTTAATGAGGCATAAATCACAGTTCGGGCCAGCTCTGCATGATTTACGCCGACAAAACCAGCGACAAGCTAAATATACACGCGTAACTGCTGTCTAAGTTACGAGTTTATAGAGAATCAAGATGGAGGGAGAATCATCGTTATATTGACATGCGCTGATAAATATTACGGAAGGGCTTATGAGCAGTGCACATCCATTCAATTAAAGAAAGAGGCAAAAGCAAACCGGGGATAAATTTAGCGTGGAGTCTATACGGAAAACCCGGTCTGTCATTATTTACTTGTGCAGCATGGATCTATAAGAAGCATTACTGTAAACGGCCATTCATTAACAATAAATGCCTTCCCTGCCACTGACAGTACACAAGCACGTTGGAATACAAGCCTTCACTCATGCACGGGGCCCGACTAACAGGGAACGTTCTGAGAACATTGGCTAACGTTCTCTAAAGGTTTTCCTAAAGTTACCGCCTAACATTCTCGCAGTAACGTTAGTAGAACATTTTTTTAACAATTATGTCATAAATATCAAAAAACGTTATTCTTAAGTTGTTGGTGGTATGTTTTAAAAACATGACAGAATCAAAAACAGTTTGAATCACGTGAATAAAACAAAGCAATAACGTTAAGTTACAGCGTCTACACAACTGGACGTGCATAAAAAAATGTCAAAATAACGTTTTTAACGTTTTTGTGACTTAATTGAAACGTCAGGGAAACGTTTTTACAGCCTGAAATTGTTAGCTGGAGGCACGGCTGTGGAAAAAAAACGTTAAAGAGCGCAGCTTCACAACCGTGAAGCACAGAGACCCTCCAAAAGATCAAATCCAGCCCTCTGTGGAAGACAGGCAGCAGAGCATGCAAATGTCTGGTCTGCAGTTATGGCCAGAATAATCAATTCCAATCGTGACTGTAAAGGCTTGGCAGGGCCTGCAGTTCTGTGATGATCATACAGTTTTCACATGTGCAGGAGAAAAGCAGCTCTCTAAAAAGACAAATCAGACACAAGCTGCTGCTGCTTTTTCTTTTGGAGATATTTAAAGGGTTTCGGAGACCCTCTGTTCCTAATTTCAGCCTTTTTTCCCCTCGTAACACTCGGCAGAAAACTTTTCCTTCATACAGACGCCTGTTCATTCATAAAAGGGCCTTACAATAAGAAAAAGGAGAAAAGATTATGGAATTTACAAAAACAGAATTTAGTTGTGTTTTCACCTCCAGGTCAAGAAGTTTTTAAAGTATTTTTAAAAACAGCAGAACCGGAACGTTCCTGTGCATCACATTCCAGTTTTCCAGCTTTGACACTTTGTGTGATGAACGAACATCAAGCACATGAATTTTTTTTGCGTTCCACAGAAAAAACATATGGGTTAGAAGAACCAACATGAGAGGGAGAAATTTAATGACACTTTTTTGGGTACTGTCCCTTTAAGCTGATCTTAACAGTTTCATGCAATCTATAAACTAGTAAGAGACACACAGCGACTGATAAAAACTCCATTGTTTCAACCACTGTCATGTCTTCACCGATATTTAACACCTACTTCAAACGGCCAATAACAAAAAGTTGCCTTTATCTCTCTTCCCTGTTCTGGGATCAGAGACAGGGCTGATGAAATCCCTCTGTTCATCTAATGTTGACTCGTCTACCTTCCGTGCTCAAAACAAAGATCAAGGTCTTGACTCACAAACGCTCTCTCTCTCTGCCAAACAACAACATGTGATAAAGGTGCGAGTATGCGGAGTGTTCTGTTATTAGTATAGTCATCTCTCGACCGTGATTTGAATAGAGTGTGCAGGTGGCGTCCCTTTTCATGACACTCAATTTCTGCGTTAGTAAGCTATTATGCTAAGTGTGTAAAACCACGAAACAAATGGAAAACAAACAATCCACCATAGCCGTAATGTGTGTAGCGTGACCGAGCGCGAGTACAATGTATCCTTGTGCTATCTTCTGGAAACCACTGAAAGCTGGCATCTCCAGATACCTTAAGGGGTTACGGTCCGAGTAATGCGTTAATAAAACACATCTGTTTGTTTTGAAGTTTCGGGGAGGAGGGGGCATTGAGCCAACTCTGGCCATGGGCGGACGGGGCGACTTTGTAGCACCTTAAGTTAAATACAAAGGTTTGGAACTATTTTATCCTCCTGTTTGGTTAACCGGGCTAACAAGGCACAGTGGTTAAAAGAAATAACTAGGTGTTTCTGTCTCTTAAATGGTAAAGCACTGCGTTAGCAGCGCAGAGGCTGTGGGTTCGATTCTCAAAGAACACAAGTACTGATAAAAATGTATACCTTGAATACACTGCAAGTCGCTTTGGGTAAAATAGTCAAATGCATAAATGTAAATGTGAAACATCCCCTCTACTCCTTCGAACCGTCAGCCGTGACAGACATCTGAAGTTCGCCCCCCTAACTGACTAAACATCACGTGTCATGCCCCACAAAACTCACAGGTCAGTTATCAGGTAAAAGCTTGCCCCCGTTTTACAGCCTGATCACACGGGCTGTGTCTGCTGAAGGACAATCTTCAGAATATCTGCGTGATGTGTTGAAGGAGAAGGAAGGGAAGCCACAGATAAGCTCTTATTTGCGATGCATTGTTGGGGATTCAGCAGGTGATAAAGTACAATAGCGTTCCATCACTTAAGCCCACATTCATTCAGCCTGCATCTTATAGACCCCATTGTGTTGGCATTAGCACCCAGCCAGTGTAGAGTAATGGCTCGTTTAACCTGGTGGGGGAGGTTTTCAGCCCCCCTAAACCCCCAAATGTTTATTTGCGGTCCTGCTGTGTAAGCCAAAACAATTAGTGGAGGTCTTTAACCCGCACCAAACAATTAGTCTGCATCAGTCAACCGTGTGTGTTTAGCAGGATGGGTTGATTGAATAGCCGACCTGGCCGGGTTTATTAAATGCTTCAGTGGTGAGCTGATTTATACCAGGTTGGGATGTCTTAACCTACCAGGGGGGTTAGGAGTGAGGTTCTTCAATAGAACCTTGTGCTAACAGATCTGGAGAGCAGGAAATTACCACAGGGAGTAAAAAATGAGGAAGTGGATGTATGGAGGACGACATCGATGGTTCAATGGGCCTGCAGGCCACTGAGTCATCCGTCTTAGCAAAGGAATCTGTTCTTCCACCTGACGCTTACACATGTTTCGGAATTATGCCCAAGTATTTGAAGCCCGAAGGCTGCAAAAATATGTTGAATGTGGGCCAGCCGACACAACAGCGGAGGAAACTGTGGCGCAATAAATCTGGCGTAAACGCCGGCGCGCTAGCCAATCAGCCGTTTGTTTGTACGTGAAGCTCCTCCCACAGGACAGATTGTGAACGAAGGCGTTTATCAGTTACGGCTGTACGCTTATCTGCTTTATGAGAGTATTTAAGACAGACGTGCACTAGTGCAGGAAAACGGTTAGTTTGAAGGAACTATTTTGAAAACGGCATAAAATAGCAAACACACACACACACACAATATATTACGAAAGGGAGCACCAATAAAAATGTGTCCTGACCTGTCTTTTTTGGTCATTATTTATAATATATAATATATATATAATAATATACTTATATATGTGTGTGTGTGTGTGTGTGCGTGTGTGTGTGCCTCTCGCTCTCTCTCTACACACACACACACACATATATATATAAATATACATATATAGTACATCCATATTTAGAATGAGAGAAGTTAATTTTAAGGCGGCCAAAAATGTAGACTCAAATTTCAGAACACATCCTCACGCGTGCCCTCTTTCCCAGATGCAGACGAGAGCACCTGGATGCCAGCTGTTCGGTCTCCTCCAGACACCAGTATGGTCCACAGTCACGCAGGTTTCCTGCCAGGGCAAAGCTGCCAACGTGATCTCGCTGTGGGAGCTTGACTGTTTCGAGAAAACCCACAGCTGCACACATCCACCTGCCTCAGTTAGAGTTGTTGGTCTGACGTATGTGTGTGTGTGTGTGTGTGTGAGTGTGTATTTGTGTGAGTGTGTGTGTGCTTTTACCAGCATTGATGCAGGGTGAGTGAGTTCCCCAGTACAAACCGCACATCACCCACATAAAATAAATTTCTCATACATGTATACACACAGAGGAAACCAGCCATGCAGACGGCTTATCACAGCACTTCCAAGCACAGACAGGACGCAACAGGCACAGTGTCTTTCAGCATGGTCTCACACACCTCTCAGACTCCAGCCTGTGCCCTGCAGATGATCTTGGGATTTGCCATTTTTGCACAAACACCTCTGGGTACGGGCACAAGCAGGCCGGGGCACGCTCGCGCGCGGTTATACGTGCCAACTTTAGCGCATCAGCGTGTTCTTACATTTTCAAAACATTTATAATGGGCGTCGGACGTTCTAGAATAGAGGGTGATTCATTGTTCTACTGATTTACATTAGAATTTGCTTGCGTATAACAATCAGAAAAAAGAAAATTTATCCACGGAATAACGTCAATCGATGCTGTACGGCGCCTTTTTTAACACTTTAGGACTTGATTTCCAAAGGCTTGTGTTGTGTTGATTTACCCGTTATGACTGTAATAATTAAAAAGGCTGTCGATCAAAACTCCCTCTTTGGGAATTATATTACAGACGGCAATCAATCAAGCTTCCGATTCGATTGTAAAGCAATCCGCATTTGCCAGTTGTTCATCTGATCAATGGTAATCTAATGATAATTTTGACCTTAAATGTGGCTGTTTGTTATTGCTGGTCTTGAGTGTCCCCCCCCCTTTGCTCTTTAAAAGGGTGCACAAAGCTACTTGGGGCGATTCCAACTCCGGATGACGTATCTACAGCGTGCCTCCATCATTTCAAACAATCCGGACGGTATTCCTGTCTGTTTTATTAACGAATATTGCTTAGCAAAAGCATACTGGTGGATCGATACGTATAAGAGGCTGAACGCTGTCTTTTTTCGAAGGGTAAGAGTATATTACAGACTTCAGCGATTTATCCCATACGACATTCAAACAACTGTGGCTCCACATTAACAAATAAAACAGGAAAGCAAACCCAAATCCAATCAAAACACGAGGACACTGTAGTGTCAGATACCCACTGTTTCCACATAAAGGCTGTGGGTGCCCTGCAGAGCAGCTGAGGTCTGGACTGTAAAGCGCAAAAACAAAACAGGGAGATCAATTTATCGCCCTTCGTTACTGGGTAATTGTTTTATGACATTGTGTCAATTGCCTCTTTATGGGATGATAAGAGAGCCTCAGCATAACATATGCTACTGGTATCATAATTCTCACTGATGGCAACAAGTATGACCTTAACGCATTCAAACACACACCAAGAACAAACAAACACATACACACACACACACACACACGTTTTCCTGTTTCATGGGGACATTCCATAAAGGTAATGTTTTATATACTGTACAATCTGTTGCTGTACTATTTTTCTGTGACGTACAAAAAAGATCATTCTGTATGATTTTTAAGCTTGTTTCCTCATCGGGACCACAAAATGTCCTCACAAGAATTTGACTGGTATTATTACTGGTAGAATTGACTGGTATTATTATACTCGTGGGGACATTCGGTCATAGTGAATACCAGGACCACACACACAGACATGCACACACACACAGACACACAGACACACGCACACACAGGCACACAGCGCATATATTCACCATATTGAAAACAGCATATATATATTTATATATATATATATATATATATATTTTAAGATGGCCCATTTCAAGATGCCTGGACCTTTCAAATCTGTAAGCAAACACTCCTTCTAAAACGCCTAAGGATTTCCAAACACAGTTGTTACTTTAAAAGCCATTTCAGCTATCGTACATGCCCGTAATGAAAGCTGACAAAACCACAGCTGAGCAGAAGACAATGTTTGGACCGAGGATCCACAGAAGAAAAATATTTAAAATGTGTGTGAGTGGAGCCTGCAGGTCTTCCACCGTGATAAATGACTGAGAGCACTTTGTGAGTTTGGACAGATAAAGTTCAGGGCACACCAGACCGGAGAACTGTTTGACTCGGGGACGAGAGCCAGCAGCTCTGGTCTGGCCCATATGAACTGCTAAATCCACCAGCACGAAGACAGTTAGAGACAGTTTAAGAGCACCTGCTGGGAAGGGGTCTGGTTTTCCCCGTTGTATGGAGTCTGATAAGACTTCCCAGGCAAAATGTACAAAGTAAAGAGAACAGACAGTTTGAGTGAAGCTTGTTAAACAAGCCCGATGACCAAGAACCGCAAGCAAACACAGCCTTAAACGTATTCAGTTCTCCTGTTATATCTTATTATTACTAATACACAAACAGTTCTCTTAACGCCTGCAGCAAAAGTGAACTAGCTATTATTATGAAGTCAAAACTGTGCGAGAGCAAAACAAGTGTTTAAAAAAAACCAAGCTGAGTTGTGCCATTTTCATCCAACAATTGCAGCTAACCAAATTTTTGTAGCTGCAGAACATTTGGGTATCCCAGCATGCTTTGCATCTGTATGTTAACTACATCACATGAACTGCTGTTGTAATACGTGGATGCGCTGGATATATGTGCTTGGTGACAAAGCTTTACGAGTATGTTTTGTAATGAACTCTGGAGGTAATATCCCCACAGTTATCGACAGCCCCCTCGGGGGGTCGTCAGCGGTAAAATTCTTGTCATTTATTGACCGGCATGATTTACCGATTGATCCAATGAATGGTGATGGATAAGTTAAAAAGACAAGAAGGGTCAGTGATTTATGACGACTAGAAGATAAAGACAAGCAATTTGTTTGACAAGAAGTCAGAACTGCTCTCCGATGGGCAACGTTTTGAAAAGGTCAGCAAATATCCTGTTAGACACAATTACAAAAACAGCCGTGGGATAGATTCAGTAACTGACAAGACACGGAACAGCTGATGCTTTGGTTAAAGTTGCTTATAGCGGCAATCTGTAACGTTTGCCTCTCTACCGCCATCTCTGGTCGAACCATAAAATTGCAAGACTTATTTTCTTAACATGGATGACAAGTGTACATTTTAAACAACTGCTGTAAGAACAAGCTACAAACGCTGCAGCGTCTACAATAAACGGACATGCGATATAGATATAGATATATAGATCAGGGGTCCTCAATCCTGTTCCTGGAGATCTACTATCCTGCAAAGTTCAGCTCCAACTCTGATCAAACACACCTGAAGCAGCTAATTAATCTCTTAGGTAGCACTTGATCATTACAGACAGCTGTGTTGGAGCAGGGCTGGAACTAAAGTCTGCAGGTAGGTAGATCTCCAGTAACAGGATTGGGCACCCCTGATATAGATATATATATATAGCCGGATCTTCTTTCTGTGTACAGACAGATACTTGGACCTGACTGCTCAAATTCTAAATCATTATTACAAACACTGATCTGTCGGCTTTTTGTTCATTTTTAAGTGACGGATTGCAGCTTTAGGTAATGGAAGCAAGAGCTTACCTGGTTGTAGGTTTTCTCATCTGCCCCAGTAAAGTGAGCGAGCTTCCTGGTGTATCCCCGCTGCATAAAATCCCTGAAGAAGTTATTAATGTCCGTGATGGAGATAAGACACACGGCCGAGCTGGCGGTGGGTTCCGGAGAGTCGGGTTTACTGCGGGCAAAAGCGGCAAACAGCACATCCTCGCCTTCTTTCAGCCCCATCTCCTGCTGGAAGTCATAGCCGACCTTGGCCACGTGCGCCGCCTGGAGCACGTTGAAAACCACCTGTGCCGAGCGTTTCCTTCGCCGTCGCTCGGAGTAAATACACTCGAAAGGCATTTCTACGTAGCGTAGAATCTCGGGATCCGAGGAGCACGTGCGGACGATTCGCGTGTGGAAGGCGTTCGAGCTGCCTCCTTCTCGCTGGACGGTGAGGAAGTAGGCGTACGGGCCGCTCTGGAAGGAGTACACGTAGCGTAGAGGGTAGTTACCGCGCAACCCTGGAGCGAGGTCCATGTAGGACTGCTCGGAGAAGAACTCGAAGCCGTCTTGAGTCTCTCTCATCTTCCTAACAGAGATGGTGTGGTGGAGCCGAGGTCCGGTTGGGTTGAGAGGCTCCGAGTTGGCGACGAAGAACCGTACCACGCCACTGCTCATCACATTGAGAATCTGAGTGCCTGAGGGACCAGCCAGGCAGTCTGGACAACCGTGGCTGCTGCCTTCATTCTTCTTGGTAAACATGCAAGTGACTTCCGCTTCCAGTGGACCATCTTCTATTAGATAACGTTGACAGACGCCATTTCCCACCGAGCCACAGCTGAAGAGTTCCGGGTCGTAGAAGGTCTCCATCACCAGGGCCATGTTGGTGTTGTCGGTATTGGGCGGCGCATGTGCGCAACCAGCGCACGGATCATTCTGGCAATCTGGACCCTCGTGTACCGGTCCTGTATCAAATCTACGAATCTTCTGCAGGTTTTCAGAGAGGGCGTACAGCTTGTTGACGGCACCCACGTACACGGTCCCGTTGAACTCCAATAGCTTCTGGATGGGCGTGTCGGATGTGAAGTGGGGGAGGTCAAAGGTCACCGAGAGGTTGAGTTTGGAACTTTCGGTTGGTTCCTCACACTGACTGCTCGAGCCCCACCACAACGTCTGAAGAAACAGGAGGAGGCACGAGGCTTCGGTACAGTAAATTCTCATCTTCGTTTCTCTGCGGAGCAAAAAACAAACAACACAAATCAGCTGTGACAGACAAAAACACGCCGAAAAATTATCTCACTGCACATCAGTAAACAACACCGTGTCTCCAGTTGGTTATAAAAACACTGGGCTAAGACCTTCATTTGTTTGAGAACGTTACAATAAATAGTTTACCAAAAGACATCTAGCGATTTCTATATATAGAACCCATTAGTGCATGAAGTCAAGCACGCAAAAGCTTTTTGGACCCGTGACTAAGACAAACCACGCTGGACAAATGACACTTGTAAATCACAACCGCACGCAGAGCAATGACAATGATATCACTAACTTCAATGCATTGTGCTAGTATTTCTCAAGCTTACCAAAAGCTTCAGTAATTCACCACTCGCTGCGTATGAGCAATTCATGGATAAAAGAGCCAAGAAAACCCTCAATGGCTCGTCTCTATGACTTAGACGGCGCTTATGTGGCCGTGCACCAGAAGAGGGGTGTCATCAGAGAGACAGGCCGCTCGGTGCACTGCGGTGAAGGGTCTAACTTTAGACAGCGGTCTCAAGGGAGTGGTTGATAAACTCAATTAGGTCTGGTAGGCAGTGGACGCCAAAGAAGTGATTTATTGTTCGTGTACTTAAACGCTTTTCCGCTACGAGGTCGCTTTTAAGGCTGAAAGAGAGAGAGAGAAAGAGAGAGAGTAATAATGGGATTCGTCCTTACAGTTATCTTTACGCAACTGAGGTCGACGGAGTACGCTCAGCCTCAAACCATAAGTATAAAAATAAGTATATACTCACTGTACATACTCACACACTTAGACGCACGTGTAAGTAAGTATACGAGCTGTTGCTTCGTCACTTTATACTGTGTATGAATATGTTTAAATACAGCTCCCGTGCGCTCAAAACAGCGTCCAACTTTCTCAAAACAGCGTCCAACTTTCCATCCTAGACCATATTATAAAGACCACGATTTCCCTCTTCGCGAGGTTATTATATTTATTTGATACCTTTTTCCTGTTTCCAAACTGTAGGTCTCAGCCGTCTGTTGTAAAATGTATCTTCCGTAAAGCCGCTTCGCAACGATGCATAAAATTGCGATAAAGCGCTACAGAAATACATTTAAGTGCATTAAGAAAACAGTGAGTCGTTTTAAGCACTTCAGTATCTCTGAATGCGTCCACGTAGAGTACAGTAACAAAACCACTCGGCACGCCAAGTGTCCTTCCTCACAAGTGCTTTTAAAAAACTTTAAGGTGCTTGAAGATAAATGCACATATCCACTTTCACAAACATCACCTCGCGAAATCACTTTTTGGAATAAAATCTCAAAAGCATCTGACCGCTTATCTGCGTTTCAGCGAAATCGACTCATAATGACTCATAGTCAACAACCACAAGCGCAGTTTCCAGACACTTCCATACAAAACACTTTACTAAACTGATAAGCGATCAGTTTAGTACCAAAAACATGCAAAGCATACTTGTGCTGATGCAGTTTTTACATGAAAAGCACGATTGCTTCATTTTATACTAAATATCTCATTTTCGCGACATCATCACAGAAGGAAGAAACGACCTTCAGGTTAAATAACTAACTATACAAATAATAATCATAATAATAAATGCAAACAGCCAGGAATAAACCAAACGCTCACTCACCTGTGAATTAAAGACTGTCGGAGACAGCAACAGAAAAGTAATCACATGTTTTAACGGTGCGCCTGTCTGGAGACGCGCGCGTGCTGAGGGGAGATGCGGCGGCGAGTCGTGTCGCGCTGTGCGCTCAAAAGTTGCCCGCTGCTCCTTCCTCGCTCCTCGGGCTCGAAATCGTCCCTGTCACTCCCGCGGAACTGAACGGGGATGCGGGTGACTCACGGTGCGGACGGGTCGCGTCACTTTGAAACGCTCGCGTCTGTCTCTCTCCGCGAACGGTGCGGGTCGTTGCTCCGCGTGTTGCGCGTGCTGTAGCGGGACAGCGCGGCTCTCTCAGGTGAGCGCACGCCGACGGTTGCGTCACAGGCTGCGAGCTCGACGATTGGCTGTTGGTGAAACGCACTGAAACTTCAATAACGGAGACGATAACAAAAACGGAGGAAACAAGGCCATTAATTTGTTAAAAGTTATGCTTTTAAATCAAAACATGCTTTTAAAACATAAGTTTTACCTTGATTCGATCACTTCAAGTCGATAACTTGATTATCGACTGATTATATAAAGACATATATCTATTGTCAATGATTACAGTTAAAAGAGCTTTACATTGCAAAAGTAGAAAATGGTATAATATTATTATAAATAAATATGAATAAATGCATGTGTTTTTTACGGTTTATTTTCACTGATCACTTTAATGACCGAACTGGTTATTTATACTTATATATACGTACAGTATATTGCAATGTGTGGGGTGAAAATTATTATGCATTCATCTTTAAACAAGTGAGATCAACACACCAACGACACAGCACTGCGTTGCCATTAATGGGTTTAGTTCCGCTGTATTGCATGCATACGACTCAGAACTTTGCTATTTAGTGCATCCGCTGTCTCGACTTTATCTAGTGTCTCATCGCGTCTCTGGTTAAGGGTATTTATAAAAAAGCCTTGCTGTGGAAAGAAGGCTTTTGGTTGGGCAAGTGCATCGCCTAATTGTCAGATTGTTGTTCAAAAAGCAGATGGAGTGAAAAACGTCGATTTTACGCTGCCACTCAGTAATCACAAAACCCCGAAGTGTGAAATTATGGACTTATGACTTTTCCTCCAGCTATGCAGTATTTTAATCCACCACCTGTCACGGTATGTTACTGTTTTTTAAGGGTCTCGTGGGCATGACACATTACACAAATATGCTTGTGTGGCTATTGTTTCTCTTCGTAGGGATCGCGAACGTATCATAATATCATAAAATAATAAAAACAACACATTTTTACGATGATTCGTTCAATGTGTTGTTTTAAAAATATCTTGCGCAATGTGCCTTTTATTTTTGTCATTCCGTGCCGCGAAATCCACACACAAGACCAGTCAGAAAGATTACCTGGCTATTCGAGGTGACGTAACGCCACCTAGTGGTGACGTCAAGCACACGGCGTCATCACGACGTGTAACAAATTACGCTTACACGTATTTGTCAATAAAATATGTTTCACACGGGTGAGTGGGAGCACACCACAGATAATCTACCAAACTGATTCATTGAGATTTACTAGCCACACCATTCGTCAGGTTGGGCCTAACTTAGTCTCAGATTTGATTTGTCACCCTGTGGTCAATAGAATCCAGGTTAATGCTGACCGGGTCATTCTCCAAATGTAAACCCCTATTGACGGCTGACCACCATTAAACCTGGTACGGTTAATTTGGAAGGAGGCTCTTAGCTGTTGTTTTCATCAGCACAGAAGGAATTTAACTACCCTCTTGACATCCATATCTCAGCTAACAGGGAACGTTGTCAGAACGTTGGCTAACGTTCTTTAAGAGGTCGCTTCAACGTTATCAAAAACGTTCTTGCCGTAACGTCAGTAGAACG
>JAZGTJ010015016.1:0-13678 GCA_036877575.1 Botia almorhae
AGAGGCTAAAGTTGTTGGCAATTGTTGAAATTGTGTGGCGCTCTTCTGAGCTATCAGTCGTGAGGTGAAAAGACTCGCTGTGATTGGCCAGTGCAGATTCTCAGCACGTGTTCCACTTCCAATGTTCAAGTAATCTGAGGGGGAAAAAAAACAGTACATGAAATCCGTTTGCTTACATATGCGCATTACATCTGTGTGAATCGTTGCCTCATTTCAAATGAACAAACTACTTTGAAAAAACGACTGTTTAGGCAGTTAGCTTTGCTATAATATACTCACAAACATGTCATCAAATAAACACCCAGGAAGTTTCTCATGCTACACCGCTATCTGTTAAAAACGTGGCTTGTTTTTCCAATAACGTCATTATTACGACAACTTAGTAGCCTAACTCCTAAATTGGTAGCCTCGTAATGATGGATTTCTCTGCACCTCGACTCATCTTCCTTCTTTTGTCGTCTAGAAGAGCCCACAGTCCTTCAGGTTGTTTTTGATGATGACATCAGTGACCGCGTCGAACACGAACTGCACGTTCTTGGTGTCGGTGGCGCAGGTGAAGTGAGGGTAGATCTCCTTGGTTTCCTTCTTCTTGTTCAGGTCCTCAAATTTGTTGCGGATGTACTCGGAGGCTTCGTCATAGTTGTTGGCACCTTGTTGAGGGGGAAAATGACAGAACAATAAGAAAACGGTAGACGCACAGATGGAAAATAAGCGAGAGAGGAAGCCAGGAAAAATGCTTCGCTGCTGCCACCAATTCATTCATAATCTCCCTCGCATCCAAAACGCTTCATTATATCATTTAATCGATGGATATCAGAAAAACCATCTGTTCTGCTTTAGATCGATGTCAGAGACTCCAACCAAACATGGCAACCTGCTCTGGATGTAATTATGAATTACTGGCCTTTTAAATATCAACATTCATTTTTCTACCACTGTACGGTATTATTGCCCAACAGTGCCATTTAGGGCCAGCTGGAACCCTTACAGTTTATTTTTCCATTGTGGTGCTATGAAATCCGCGTTAGAATGCCTGCCCAATTATCAATTACGATAAATGCTTCACTTTACAGGCCTTACAAAAGATTTCGGTAAAAATCGGGTGATTTATTAGATCGCTGTGCTCAAAAACGCTCTTGGAGAACTGACACACTCGATGTAGATGATACTGGCTGAGGTCTGGCTGGTTTCTTGTACCTGTGTACTCTGGAAAGCAGATGGTGAGGGCGCTGTGTGAGATCTTCTGCTCAAACAGATCTTTCTTGTTGAGGAAAAGAATGATGGAGGTCTCGGTGAACCATTTGTTGTTGCAGATGCTGTCGAAGAGCTTCATACTCTCGTGCATTCGGTTCTACGGTGGAGAGAAACATCAAGGCTTAGACCAGTGATATTGCTCATTAATAAAAAACGTTATTATAAACTTCTAGAAAGAAGGTAATTTAGAAGCCTCTTTATATTTTTTTAGACAAAAAAATTAAGAAACTATCAAAAAGAGCTGCAATACAACGATAGTTTTATAAAGCCACAATATTGGGTTTTCAGCTCTGGTGAACAACAGTGTAAGTTTTGCTGGTACACACAGGTTAACCAAATCATAACAGAGGTCATTTACCTATGGAGGTCTTAAAGGTACAGTAGCAAAACCAGGGTGGAAAATGGCCAATGGTAAATTAAAATACGAATGTTTTTGGTGCATGTAACTTTGACTAACACTATAAATGGACATTCAAATATGACAGAAAATGTGTCAAATTGGACTCTGAATTCAATCTGAAAATGAATCTGATTCCTAATATCATGCGGGACTGTTTTATGGATAGACCATCTCACCATCTCCTCATCCTCAGCCAGCACCAGGTCATATGCACTCATGGCCACACAGAAGATGATGGCCGTCACGCCTTCAAAACAGTGGATCCACTTCTTCCTCTCTGAGCGCTGACCACCCACATCAAACATCCTGAAGACACACAACACACCTGCATTTACATGGGCGGACATATGACCACCCACACACCGATGATATACCTCCATTAGACCTTGCCATATTCAACCGGACACGAATGAAACCAGACAGATATGCAGTTCATCCAGTATATATTGGTGTTTTAGGAATAGCGCAACACAATGTGAAAATTTGGTCACTGCATACTTCAATTTTTTCTTCCTTTAAACAATGAAGGAGATTTCTTCTGTACAACAGAAGTAGACAGTGTCCAGGGAGCTGTTAAGCCTCCAAAAGGATGAAAGTACTGTAAAAGTAGAGCACAAAGTTTGAATATGTATGTAGATTTGAGATCGATGATAGAGAGGAAGACTTTCAGCAAAACTAGCTTAAACTGAAGCCTCTTCCTCACACCAAGTTGCTGTGTAGTTAATTTTATAAGGGTTTTTCATCCTTGTGGGGGCTTGTCAGCCTCAGTTTACTGTATGATTGCACTGTAAAAAAAAAATAAACATCTGCTTTTCACAGAGAAAACTCATAGTTTTAAATTCTGAACAACTAGATCATACGTCAAAAGACGGAGGGAGAACGGATTTCCTGTCTGTTGCAGAAGTCATTCATTACTGCCGGTCACACCTGCCTCTTTACCAGCACGGACCTCAAAAAAAGTCCTCACGTGCATTTCCAGGAAATTCCGTAATCTCTCAATCCAAACCGTTTTATGTGGCATCTGCTTTTAAAGGCACAGCGCATAATATTATTTATAAGACACAGTACAAAGTAATCGACTGTCTATTACAGCTGGTTTGCGTTTGATCTTTCTAAAGGTTGGGCTGACATTTCTGCTGTAGATTAAAGTGACTCGCTCAAAGAGAATCATTCCAAGTTATAAACAGATAAATAAATCCCAAACCTCAGGCCAGAAAAAAAACAGATGAGGCAGAATTAATTTCTTGATTCCAGTGAGGTTAAAGAGGGTGTCGCTAACGGAAACAGCGGAGACTGTTAGATTGGGCAAACGAGCTGTCTGAGGCGTGAATGCGTGTGAACGCACGTGTTAGTGCCCCATCGCAGCGCTACGCTAGAAAGTGTGAACAGAAATCTCAGTAAACATCAAGGGCTAAACAAAGACAAGCGCTGAAAGCACATGCAGGGAGGGACTCCTTACTTGAAGTGAAGGTCTTTGAAGGTGAAGTGTGTCTCTACAATGCCGGTGGTCTTCACCCGGGTCCTTAGCACGTCTTGCTGAGAGGGGATGTAGTCTGCTTTAGCTATCCTCTCCATGTCATTCAGATAACTGCAAACACACACACACACACGGTGATGCACATTAATGCACAAAGCATTCTTAAGCTCTCATTCACATTAATGCACAGAAGACAGAAATTCACTCAGGTTTATAGAGGGTAGGGGAATTCATAGAGGTTTGTTTGGGACTACACAAGAACATGTAAACAATGCATATGGTGGTATATATATATAGAACATATGGAATATATTATATGCTCAATATATGCTCAATATATAGAATATATTAAGATGTAAATTTTCTTTCCTGCGTCATGCAGCTCAAATATATACGCTGGCTAATATTTTTAATCTTATTTGGGTGTATTGGACGGGGTGTAAACAAGCCCGTCTAGATGTCAGATGTGTCACTGAAATCATCCAATCAGAGTTCAGATCAGGAAAACAGAAGTGATGCTGCAGATCTTCATTTAGCTGTTGGACACACACACACCCAACACCCATCTAAGATGCCCCGACCAATCGCCTGCCAGCACAGCATGTTACCGTGCCACCAGCTCCCAGTAAAAACCTCTAGAGCTTGACAAACCCACTACAACTCCAATCACAATGAACAAAGAGTTCACCAGTGAATTACAAAAGAACTAAGCCATGCAGCGAGTGTCTCAAAGTTGTTTTCTTTCATTCTCAGCTGCTGTTGTTCCATCATTCCTGAGAGTGACCTCAATATTTTCAGCACCCCTGCAGACACTCACAGCTCCACTGGCACCAAACAATCAAGGACGACTGGAACCGCTTTGAAAAGTGCTGAAAATCCCTCATCACGCACGGTGGCTTACCAATGCTTGTTTTTACCTTATACACACTCCTAAAAGAAGAGCAGCATTTCATTTGAGATATTAATGTGATGCTGTGGCTTGGCTGAGCTTTCCGAGAATATGGGTTGTACTGGCTGCACAGAGATTAATAACCTGTTAATGCTTAAAGCTGCAATCCGTACCTTTTTGTGGTTTACTGAACAAAAACAGGTGTAACACCTGTGTAAAATCTTGATTTGTGCATAATAGGAACAATATAGCAGAAGTAAAGGTTGACTGTAAAGGATGTTAAAACTAATATACCCTGATATTGTATTAAATGGGTTTCTGGGGCTCTACTGATAAAGCACGGTGCTAGCAACGCCAAGATCATGGGTTTGATTCTTTAAGGACGTACATACTGGTAAAACGAACATCGCAAAGCACCGGACTTCATACTTGACCACTGTCTGTGGTTTCATTCTGTGGTCTCGTTCATCTCAT
This sequence comes from Botia almorhae, assembly GCA_036877575.1. Taxonomy (NCBI): domain Eukaryota; kingdom Metazoa; phylum Chordata; class Actinopteri; order Cypriniformes; family Botiidae; genus Botia; species Botia almorhae. The sequence goes on from JAZGTJ010015016.1 coordinate 4,495, forward strand.
ATTAATAAAATAATTTCCCCCAAATCAATATTTCATGTCCATTTATTGATTTATGTTAACTGGCCACATAAAAAGCAGCTTGTTTCCCAACATTTTGTCTTTGAACTTACATCATACTGGATTTATGAAAGCCACAATCTCACCATGCAACCTTATAGGTCTGTGTATCTCTCTGTGGATCTTTCGTTTGCATTATCTGCTCGCACTTGTAAGCCAGCTGTAATTACTATAGTCTGGATGTCACCAGTAAAGGATTGTGTCAGATTTGTTCTGTTTTTCGTCTGTTGTGATTTATATCAAATTGGCCACCACAAAAAGAAGAAAAGAGGTGTGTGCGCACAAAGTTATGAGGGTGGGGAGGGTGTGGTTGCACCAGGGTTAGCCTCTGTAAAACCACACTTTTCTCCACCCAACCAAACACACACACACACAGACACACACACACACAGACACACACACACACACACAGACAGCCACATTAAACATCTGCTCAACCAAGTGAACAAAACTAAATATTAGCAATGCCTTTTCCCAGCATTTGCACATTTTAGGCCAAATCGCCCGTGATCCCCATGAGGGAAACACCCCGCCCACCTTTGATTGATTCAGAGTGTATGTAGCATGAGCAAATACATGGAAATCCTGACCTGGGCCACCCTTCATTTAAAAGCAATTGGTTTTTCAACAGGCTGTTAACCGTTAGCATCGGAGTTTCTGCTCGCTTTGACACATCGATCTGAACCCGCCTGCTCTCATTACACACTTCACATCTCTCCACCTCTTCAGCATCTAAAGTGCCAGGTTATATTTACCCGTGTCCTTCCCTGTTCTGATCTACAGCTGAGGTACCCCCGTGTCTATGTATTTTATTATTATTTTTGTTTATATACACACTTGAGGTCCAATGGAATTCATAGGCGACTAACCTAAAAATAGTGTGAGGTCACAGCAAATTGGGTATTTTAAACGTAATAGAAACAGGTTTTATATAATCTAAATTTCTTTTAGCAATTGAAAATAAAGATGAATAGGACACATTTAAGATTCAGCACTATTTTTAGGTCATTAATTATATAAGCACATTTATGAAATGGCCCGTATTAGCCATTTGCACGAAAGGTCAGATCTTCTTGCGTTCGCTGAAGCACACAAGCTGAAATCATGCTGAGGTAACATGGATCTTTAGGGTTTGAACAAGCCTCCGTGCTAGTCGAAAGCATGCAGTCACGGAAGCAAAAGGAAGCATTCTAAATAGTACCAAAATTCTCAATTTTAAATGTTTTTTTTTCAAATTGGTACACTCACAATTTATTTTAATCGCAAATAATATATTAAATAACAAGAATAACAATCTTGGGTAGCCCTAGACCTTTGGACCTCTTTGCACGTTGACACACGCAGTGTAAACCTACAGTATGTGTCTCTAATAACTGTTGACATGGCACATAGTTCAAGCCGTACAAGAAAAATACCCATAATGCCACAGTGTACGGCCCTCTACTCCATTCTGAGCTGACAGGTTGAGCATTACGAGTTATGATATTTGCCTGAAACTGACAAATGGTCGTTGCTCAACATGCTGACAAATAAGCGAGTGTGAGTGATCACTTACTATGCGGCGGAGTCGTTGAGCTGGTACTCTCTGGCGCGGGTAAGGCAGCTCTGTACCCCTCCATCAGCCCACAGTCTGGTAATGACATTGGCCAGGTCGTCTGGCAGAATGCCCTGCTCCTCTGCTGCCCCGGCCAGGGCAAACAACTGACGGGCGTCATCCTGTAAAACAAGTACACAAACACATGCCCTCAGAAATAATCCAGACAATAACGTAAATGTAACGTAAACGTAACACACGTAAGTTACACGTAACGAGTGTACTAAACATGACACAAAACAACGACACGACACTCACCATATTCACATGCAATCTGATTTTAAGACCATTCACAGGAAGATCATTTAAAAACAAATATTTCTATTAAATATAAAAATAATGTTTATATGATTTTTTATGATTGTCTGTGCAAAACGTGCAGCTATAATATTTGGAGGGATTCTCTGTATTGTTTTGCAAGCTCTCCATTACATTTCCTGGACATCCTTTATCATTAGAGTTCAAACAGGTTACATGCTGGCATTCTGGGAGAACATTTCTGCTGTGTGTGTGTGTGTGTGTGTGTGCTGAAAGTTTTGTTGGGTGATTTACAGAGGTATGTTTGCCAGATAGGTCAAAAGTGCAACAAACAAATGCAAGCCATGTTGTTCTTGAGAGACAAACAGCGAGAGACATGGAGGGAGAGAGAGAGCGAGAGAGGGAGGCATAGGGAGGGACAGAGAGAGAAATAGATGTTCAAGTTCCATGATCATAGCTCAGGCTGTGCTGTTATGCACTGGCTGTTTTTGTGTCTGTCTGTCTCCCACATGTTTCCCATTGCGGTTTTCTCCGAGCTACTAAAAGAACTGTCGACCTACACGTCTGTCTCTCTCCTCCAAACACAGCATGTCGTAGGAAAATACTGTCATGCCAAAATCCCTCCCACCTTGGAGCTGAACTAGGCTACAGGAAATGAGCCTTAGGGCGGCATATGGGACCCACGAGCAGAAGTGACGGGGCTAACCAACCGTACGCTTCTGTCGCCTGTAACAAATTCCTGAACTGTGCTCCACTGCGCATAAAACAACACAATGCATCTCAAGATTTAAGCTAAAGTGACTCGTAAATTCTAAGAAAGAAGAAAAATCAAGTATAAACTTCCAAATGGGAACATTAGCCGTTCTTTTATTAGGTGGAGGAAAAAATAGAAAGGACGAGAAAATGGAATAGAGAGAGAGAGGATGGAGGGTTACAGGCCCTTAAATAATTTACAGCTACAGAGCGAGCGAGAGAGAGAGAAATAAAAAGAGAGAGAGAGGTACAGTGATTCACCCCGAGGGACATTATTGTCCACGTGTACAGTATATAGCACACTGTACTATAAGTGACATGAGGCGTACATGTGTACTGTTATTGATTGACTCTCATATCGTTTCAGATCTATAGGAACAACAATTTAAGACCGTCTTTAAGATTTGACAAAAATTCTCATTTTGTATGTTCGGTACCACTAACTAGTCATCCAGACAACCAACCAACTGGTCAACTCAAAATATGACGTTTTGCAAAGGAGAGATACTTGAAGAATGTCTCTATCATCAGATCTCTCTCTCTCTCTCTCTCTCTCTCTCTCTCTCTAATTAAAGATGATGGAGAGATGTGGTTACCCTCTCTAACACAAGCCTCACAGCTCTATTCCCAGAGCAGATACACGGTAATCTGTCTCCCCCGTCACCAGTCTAATTAAACTGTACACTGCGTTACACACCACTAATAAAGATCCTGTGTGTTTAAAGGGGCCATGTCCTTCTTTCCCAATTGCTATTTATCATTTTATAAGGATTTCATGCATTAAACACTATTCTGAATATTTCAACTTTTAAAGATATTAAGTGACTGCTCTTGTCACTTATAACGGACACGAGATCAGTTAATCCTGACTTGTTGCAACACCTCTCATTCAACGAGGTGTTACAAAACTGTTCTCAGATCAGAGAACCTCATCTGGAACACTCGTCTATACGTTCCGTGCTGCAGGGCCTCAAGTGGCTCAGATGTGTCGAACATACTGCTGCCCTCAGGCTGTTCTCAAGATCCTCTCCAAAAAAAACGTTTCCTCGATCTCTCTTTTACACTTAATCCTCAACTCCTCCTCGCGGAAAGTAAGTGGCCCTCTTCTTACGATCACAGCGAGGGTTTGGCCAAATGAAAGATCTGTGCGCAGACAGCAGGATGAAGGAAAGATCAATAGCACTGTGTTTGAAATGCAGCTCTCTGGAGAACAGAAGCACAGGATGAGCAATCGTGCTCTGTAGGGCAGGTATACTTCACTTCCTGTGAGTCGTAACGTCTCAATGTTAGTCAGGCGTTGCTAGGCTGTAATGAAGGCTTCAGGGAAGAACCACTAGCAAAGGACTACAAAGTTAACAACATACCATCTTTAAAAGATAAGACACATTCTAGCAGATATTTTCTTGAGCGCACTGGTATATTCAGCGATGCTTTCAGGATTTCAGCCAATCAGATGTCCACTTCCTGTCTTGGTGGGACAATCTTGGCCTGAATAACTGGCATTGTTGACCAGATTTTAGGCTTAGAGAGGTAAGATATAAGACGGGTCTTAAATTAATCTGTAGTTCAATCAGATAAATCCATCTGTAGTTCACTACACTTAAAAAAGAGAGCAGGAGGAAAAAATAGCTCTATGTGCTATAAATCAAACAGAAGACTCCTGTAGGTCGTTCTCTGTCATCTGTTCTCTCTCAGAGGCCGGCAGACCTAGGAGACATCCCGTGTGTGTAATGCCACAGAGTGAATGTGTGCGATTTATTTGCTGGTGTGTGTACTCACCGCTCTGGAGCTGTCCTCATATTCGATCTTGAGGTTGCTCATGGCTTTGATGATAGCCATGATGGACTGAATGGTGTTACTGTAGACCACCGCTCGATACTGCTTGCACTCTTCCTCTGAGTAGCCGTCCTCATGGATAATCCTAGAAAACACACACACACACAGTCAATCAGCAGATCTGTGTTTCACAGGATCTTCAGCATTCTTGATGTAAACTAATATGGTTCTGATGTCAGAATGTTTTGATAAAAAAAAATGTAAAACTAAGCTCGAAAAAAATTGATAAACCAAACACTGTATTGAGAAAGAAAGGGGACATTTGATTTTAGCCCAGAGCCCAAATAAACAATCCAAATGCAATATAAAACATATTAAAACTTACACGCTTCTGCTGTGGCGGCACGTATCTGCTGAATTGATTTGGTGTGCGGGTGGAAATTGTTCTATGTCTCTTGTTAGACCACAAGACTATAAAGATTTTTGTTATATTATTAGCTGTGCTTCATGCGCATGCCGTAAAGTGGTACATCTATTCCCTTTATAATGTTTTAGACAAAACCTCAACTAGGAAGGATTAACAATGAACTTGGAGATGTGATTTATCACGGTTACTGTGTCCTAACCAGACGCAATGCAACTGACAACTGTTTCAGGATTAATGCTTTGAAGTGTGTGTGTGTGTGTGTGTGTTGGGATACAGCAGTAGTTGTTTTCCATCAGAAGGGGGTGTAAAACTGCTTTGGGATACAGATGTGCAAGAATTACAGCTGAGGTCAAGGTCAGATAAACAGAGTATTAACTGCTGCCAGGGGCCCGACTGCACAAACACATATTCACATCTGCTTGTGTGAGTCTGAGTAGGACAGACAACGGCTGTGTGTCAAATCATAGTGATCCCCCTACCTAGGCAGCACTTTTGGCCATGTGCTACCTAAACACACAGTTTGGGAAGATGGCCCTTAGTAGTTAGTTTGTTATTACAAAAAAATGATTCAAAGGAATTATTTGTTCACAAAAGAAATAAGATTTAGTTCATGACTGATAATCATCATCTGCATGTGTGAAATCTTTTTATTATTATTATTATTATTATAATATAATAATAAAATTATTATTATTATTTTGTTTAGGCATTAGAGGTGCAGCTGTTTGCTGTTTGTTTGTCACCTCCACACCAGTGTTTACATCTGGGGAAAAGTGTGCGCGTGTGTGTGTGTGTGTGTGTGTGAGACAGAAACAACGTGAGGACAGAAAACTGGTGTTTACTCACTTCATCTGTTTTACGATGGTGCTCTTCCCCGATTCTCCAGCACCTGTGACAGAAACACACAAAACAAACACGCAGGAGTTAAATCACACTCGTAAACACACACACTTCACCCTCAGACAGGAAAGCAAAACTCACTGTCAATGCTTTTTTATCTTTGTACAGTCTTTGTGGAGTCTTTGCACTAATGCCCATTCTGCAGTGTGTGTGTGTGTTTGTGTGTGTGTGTGTGTGTGTCTCTACACTTCCAGTAACTAAAGTACTGCTGACTTCAGCTTTGGATCTTCAGCTTACCATCCTCTTTCTCTCTGACCTGGTGTTTATCAAGTTTGGACTTTAATGGACATGTCTGAGCGCTTGACAAACAGGAAACGGGGTCTTATCGGCCTATTTCACAGGCCTGTAGAGGCATGCTGCTCGTTGACATCTGACTCCCTCATTTTCATTATATAAACACACGAAACACTAGTCCATAGGCTTCCGTACCCACGAGTACCTACCAGCCCCTCAGAAACGAGCATGAGTCACGACGCTGCATCTGATCCCGAACGACACATGTCAGCGAGTCACATGACATGGAGATCAAGAGCACTGCCTGAGGCTGTTGATCTGCGGCCTTGTTAAGACAACTACACACACATTACTAAAGCTGCAAAGCCTGCAGATGATGTATTTCCACGCCGTATTGCGGCTATATATTGATATGCATTAATGCGAGAGAGCAAAGACTCATGGGAAGGAAAGGAAGTGTGCGTGTGTGTGATGGCGTGTCAAGAGACGTCCCGCGAGGTTCAACATCTCGCAGTGTGAGCGCACCTGTCAACGTGTTACACACACTCTCACCCCCACTTATACCAAGTGCAGAAATGATTTTGCAGTCAAGCAGCTGCTGTCGACACGCAAACTCTCGTCTCCTGCGTTATATGGAGACGACGAACGTTCAGACTCCGGTTCCGTAACTGTTTGAGCCAATACTGCATATTTACAACACGTAATCCGCAACAGATGCTGCAGTTCCTCATGTTTCTTAAAAATAAAATACGCCACTTGGCAAAGGGGGCGAATTAAACGCCGCAAAGTAATTTCCTCGTACGACCGAGCGTTTGAGGTGGTTTAATAAACAAACACAAGCTGTGAGAACCAGCACTGTAGTTCATTCGCCAGAGAACAGACGGGAGATTTACCTCACATGTAACTGGGATGCGTGTATGAGTCACAGGTCTATTGTGTGTTAGCTTTAAGTTGGCGATACGCACCTGCAGGATGTGGACACATTATTGTCTGTGAATAAAATATCGGCCATTGTCGACACTTCCACAGAATGCGACACAAGACACTCAAACAATAGTTTAGCTTCACGAGGCACGTGATTTATTATCCGCAAGTCTCACTGAATCCGGATACATACAGAATGCAGCTAACAAGGAATGTTCTCAGAATGTTGGCTAACATTCTCCAAAAATTCTGTCAAAGTTATCAAGAAGCGTTCTTGCAGTAACATTAGTAAAACATTTATATGCATATCAAAAGTACAACATATTTAAAACATATCAAAATAATAAATTGTATATCAATATAATATATATATATATAATAACATTACTACAACGTCCAAAAAACTGAGTGTTTTAAACGTACCTAGAACATTCAAAATAACATTTTTAACATGTCTGTAACTTAACAGAAACGTTAGGGAAATGTTCCTGCAATCTAAAATTGGAAAGCCAGTTGAGGATATGGATCCTTTTCCAGGCTTCAAAACTGCGGATCGTGTCTAGTCTCCTGCAAAAATAAATTTAAACGGTACCAGCAATCCCACCGGGACAGCAGTTCGGTTTATCCTTTATTTTGTGGAGTTAGACAGCTGGAAGGGTCGAGAGCTTTTATAATATTGCTGCCTGTATTTCAGCAGACTGCCAATTAAACTCGACCTATTTTTCACAGAGCTCATAAACCTCACATCCAAAGCAATACGTGCGGCCCACTGAAGGAGTCACTCTTTTATTGCTAATTAGACAAACAAACAAAACACAACTCACCCTTTAGTCAATTCTGAGCTTGTTATACATCCCCCGTTCCCCAAAAAAACGAAAAAATGCTTATTGTTCTCCTGCAAGAATTCTTATTTTGTCTTGGGTATGCTGGTCTATTTTGTTTATATCTAGGCACAAAACATGTTGTAGGAAACTAGCCCGCTTTTCAGAACTGTATCCCAACACAAACAGGCATGTTTAACACGTTTACATCAACACGCATTTCTGGTCTTACTGTGCCCAAAACTATTACAAAGAAAAACATTTCTCTTAACAATATTTTTATTAAAACAGTCACTGACACAAGTTCCCTTCTCTGCTGATGTCACCTTGGTCACATTAGGGTAGGAAAGTGGGCTGCAAATGGCCTTCGAGGTTGACTTTAAACCCAGACAGACTCAAGACCTCTGTTATTGCGTAAACAGCCCGGCCATGTGGATGATGGTCTGGTGTCAGGTGTTTTTTTTTACTGCTGTACAGGCAGAATGTCTCGTTCAGTTGTCAGGGTACCTGAAATCTGAGGGCCGAAGCAGACGTGTGCATGACAGCATGCGTTGAGCTAATGAGAAGTGTAATGATCCAGTTCAGGGATGTGGCAGCAGCCTCAGGTGCTCAGTGCTGATCCAGAGCCAGCGCGTCTGGCTGAAGTTCGCTTAGGTTTGGTGGTCATTAGAGTCTCAGGTACACAGGTTCACAGTGAAGATGAAAATAATTCAATAGTTTTGTTACTGCAGCTGTGACCCGGGTTTTTTGCTAGAAACATCTGTCTCTCTCTTTTTCTATATTTGTCTCGCTCATCCTCTCTGCTAGTCTTATCTGGTTCGGCTCTTTTTTAAACCAATTTACCCATCTCCTGATCACATTATAAAATAATTAAGCATTTCCTTACTTAAAAGGCTAAGACCTTGTGTGAATACAATCCACCTAATCTCTTGCAAATGAACTCAAGTTGTCTCTCTCTCTCCCTCTCTCTCTCTTCCTTTATCCTCTGGGTTTTTGTACATCGTGAACATTTGCCTCTCTAGCAGACAGACCACAGCTCTCCACCCTAAGTGGTGTGCGGTTGCTAGGCATTCCTTCCGATCTGCTTAAATTCTGGGAATCTCCAGGTCTTCGCGAGCGGAGCGTGATCTCTCTGACTGTTCACTTAATAAATTCATCTATCTCTTGTCCACAGGCTGTTCTCAATGCAGCATTATGAATCTCATCTGATGGCAGGCTTTGAATGCCACGCTGTTTATTTGAATATATATATATGCGGTTCTGTCTGTAGTAAAGACAGTGTGTTTTAATGGAATAATTCAACCACAGATGGAAACTGTGGTCCCCTGTGAGGCTTTCAGATCCTGAATTGATTTTAATTAAAAGTATCGTTCCAAACATGAGTTAATGGTTTCACACTGTATTACACACAATCGTAATACCTGAACACACACACACACA
>JAZGTJ010015017.1:0-13678 GCA_036877575.1 Botia almorhae
TAATCACAGAACAGGTTTTTGTTCATTTTCGACAAAAACTCACCAACTAATTAAAACAACTGTTTTTCTTCTTTGTTTTTGGTAGATGGCAGTCGAGCAGAAAAGTTCACTGGGTCTAATTTACTGTAAAATTCTTTCAGCCTGATGCGCTTTCAGTACATAGTACATAGAGCAATTTGCGTACATAGTTTTGTTTTGCAGTTCACTTTGCTTTTTAATTTAACTTTTGGTGTGAATAGACCTAAATGCTGCACTTCACTTCCGCATTCTTCTGATTTCACAAGTAAACCTGTTATTTGAAAGCTGTTATCAGTATTGTTTGCCACAATCAGGGAATCAAGCTCATTGCAGTGCACATTTCGGTCTCTTCTAATCAAAAGCTTCTTTCGTTTATCCTTTAACTGATGTTGTGGCACTTAAATGGGCACAAGAGAAGGGCTGTTTTTATCGCACTTGTTCATGCATGTCTTCACTCGTCTGTGTTTGTGTCTGTGTCCCACTTTATCTGTGTACGATTTCTTCAGTGCATTGACATGCACAGTGCCCAAATCAGCCCAAAATGACTTTTTGTTTATCACAGGGTGTGTGCAAGACTGAGAGAGGACTCGGGCGACGCTGATTTGTTGACGTGCGTGTTTGTCTTGTTGATTCCTCTGTTTTGAGAGTGCTGTGGTGGACAGGAAGTGGGAATAATGGAGAGAGCTGAGGAATGTAATGTTTTTGTTTTGCAGAACCTCTACAGTTCTCTCACCATCACACGACTGCAAAGAGAAAAGTAGACTTCACCAGCTCTAGCACTTGGTTTTGCTTTATATGTTATTGCTGTTTTGGGGTTTCAACAACTAGTCGATTAGTTCTGCCACTAGTCCATGTGTTATATCTGCGGGATCACATTATTCCAGTTGCAATAGTTTTATATGTAGTAACAACTGTAGGGAAATTCCTGTGTGTGCAGATTGGTGTAGCTGCGTGTCATTAGCGTTGTGTAATTATTTGCAGTACTAGTTTCTTCCGCTTTGAACTAAAACTAATCAAGTGTCTCTCTTCAGGACAATGAAAGTGTCATGAATTTGACACTCGAGAAATGTCACTCTGCCTATGCGTCGCTAAACTCTCTGACTGTTTGACCCTCTGTCGTACTGTCTCAAACATTAGGATCTTTTATCATGACTCTCTGATCTCCAGTAATTCCAAAGATTTGTACACGTTACACGTTTGTAGTGTGATTTGATAATGTGTACAGGGCACAGTCACAAGGTGTTAATTGGGTAGTTTGATTCTGCACTGGATCTTAAATCTAGATATCTGAATGCTCTGTTTGCTCATTTTTATCTCAGTTCTCTGGCAACATTTACTCTCTGTTAGTGCTGTGCAGTCATGATCTTGACATGGGCTGTCAGGATTGTTAGTGGTTACCACTTTATGTAATAAATTGGTTGCACTTGGTCGTGGATGGCACTTTGTGGCATGTCATGGTGTGGTTGTACTGATGCACTTCAAACAGTACTCGCCCTCATCATGCTGTAATTACAGCAGTTTCTTATTTGGTGTGGGTCTTAGAGGATTTTAGACACTCTCTAGGAATCTATTAAATGTTTTGACCAACTGAAAAAAACAAACAAGTTTAAGGTTAATCATTCTGATGACATCATAAAAAAAGAGCTTGTTAGAAGAGCCATTTCTTTTGGTCCTGACAGATAAATATGTTCTGATGTAGACCATCAGTGCTGATGATGTCATTAGTTAATCATTCTGATGACATCATAAAAAAAGAGCTTGTTAGTTCTATGGAGATTCATTTCTTTTGGTCCCGACAGATAAAGATGTTCTGATGTAGACAATCAGTGCTCAGGTTTTTTTTCTGAAGGTTCTGCAATGTTAGTGAGAGACTCTGGGCAGTGAATCAGAGACTGATGGATTATTGGAGGCATCGGTGTCATATTTGTATTAGTGTTGTCAAAAATATGACAAAAATCTAAAAGCCTTAGAAACAAGTGCACTTCCTCAAGATGTTTTTGTTCATGTGAATTCTACCTCATTGTCATGTTCTAGACTTGTGATATTTATCTTTAAATTAAAGTAAAAAAGCTCAAATTTGACACCCTTAACATTGTGGCAGTTTTTTCCCCGTAGTATCGAAAATGGTATTGAATATCAATATTTTTCAAGTTATCATATTAAAGGTAAAAATTACAATATTGTGACTATTGTACACTGTATACTAGAATTCATTGTAGAATTCACTGTATACTGATAATTGAAGTGATTTACTGTATTGTATGAACGTATGTTTAAAGCTGTTTATGCATGGATGGATGGAACAGTGTTTTAATCAGACATTATGCATACTAAAGCTTCTCAGGACCTCAGAAGAATAGTCATTATGTCATTGTTGTAATAGAATAATGTAAATGTTAAATGCCCATAATGTAAAAATGTTTAATAATGTAAAGGCTTGTTGTATTTGTATGTGTCTTTAGTGAGGGTGGATGTAAGTGTGTTCACACAGCATGTGTGTTGTATCTGGTCAATGTCCCACAAGCTGTCTAAGCCCACATTACAGCAAAAAAACATTGGAGTCTTTGTGCTGGTTTAGCATTCTTATATTTACGCATTTGCTATTTCTCAGGATTTACTCTTTCTAGTATTCTTCACAGTCTCAGTCATTGTTCTCATTGTTACAGCAACTCTCAGTCTTTTTAAAGGTTTTGTCTGTAAATGTAACGTCAAAATAGTGCTGTTGAAAGTGTTGGTAGCTGTTTGTCTTTTGTGTGAGTACCTTAATTATGAAGAGTTATTATTGTGTTTATAAAACTTACAGGTTTAAAAACAGATCAAGTCTTTTAATTTTAGTTGTACATTGTGGGCTTTATAGGACATAGTTTTATACATGTGGGATGTTTTGATCATTTAAAGTAAAAGCAACAATCCTGTTCAAACACACTCCAATACACCACATCCTTATATGAAATTGGACGTGATGTATAAGATTGTCTTTAAGCATGTTATTTGTGGTATGTTTAGATATGTTGCTGTGGTAAGCAATGATGTTAATTGCATATAATTGAAGCAATCATCTTGGCTTTATGAAGCAGCTCATGTTAGGGTGTGGTTGATCCTCTTTTTGGTGCCGTATTTTTTGTCATTTTCGCATAGCAACAGTTGCTTAGAAAATGAGACTCAAGAGGCTTTAATATAGCTGGCTCTGCTCTGCTCTGTGATTGGACTACATTCAATTGGAACATTTTGAAACTCTTTGTATGTTTACCAGGAATGTGCAGGGAATTTGTGGAATTCAGAGTGCCTGCTTTGTTCATAAAATCCTGTCTGAGCAGTCAAAATTGCAGTGGTTAATTGCTGGACCTTACCAAACAGGCTTGCAAAAATGACTGTTTCCCCAACACTCCCTCTGTCCTCCTTAATTTGGTCAGAGAGCTCCATCCCAGTCTCACAGCATTGTTTCAACTGAAAGATGATGTCGGAGCCCTTTAAACAAAACAATATAAGTTTTGGTTGTGCACCCACTTTTAAGTGATTTGGTACTGTTGTTTTAACCCTTTAAACAGAACAATGCTGAACTGCAGTGTTTGAACTTGTGTACTGTTGTCCTCTGCATACTACATACAGCAAAATATTTAATTTTTATATGTGAAATATATCTTACATTTAAAATTACGCACATGAGCTGTGATGTATTCTTTCTGTTTCAAAACCATGGTGAATTTTCAAGTTCAAGGCTCTTAAGAATGAATTATGCATGCCTCTGGCATAGGTTTGTCATTGCTTACATTGTGATGACCCACAAATGACCCAGTGTTTATCTGATGTTCATAGCTCAAGCCATGAAGCTGAGTAATTTGTTACAAGTTATTTGTTGAGTTGTAACTGTTGTTAACTGTTGGGTTAGAGACATAGACATTAGATACATTACATTTATAGGTAACCAGACCTTTGAGTTTTAAGCTCTGTTAATAGAATAGTTACACACAGAACAATAGGGATGTGCATTTACAAAGCATTGGCCAAGCATTTACTTTCGCACGTTTGAGTGTGTTTCCTGGCCTGCAGATGCAAAATGCAATTGGACAATTTAACATTTTGGGATTCCTTAAAGGGACCGTGTGTATTTTTTCCCCAAGCATGTTTACCAATTACTCCTGCCGATTTTACAGTTCACCTTTAAACTAAGGACCTGGCAACATGAATCCATGCAGTGTTTTCAGTGTTAATAAATAAATCTGTCTGTGCATTGATCGGCTCTCTGCGTCTCATTTGACTTTGTTTTGGAATGCAAAATGCAGAAAGTCATTGAGTCATTGTTTCTCAATTACAGTGGCCAGTGTGGGTGAGACCCGAGCTCTGCTACTAACACAACCTCCTGCCCTGATTGCTCTAGTTTGACAGTGACATCTAAATCTACACAGCATATGACAATGAAAGAGGCTGTCTACATCGAAACGCTTTATATGAATGAGAGCGAGACTTTGTGATTTGTGCTTGCACGGCACTTGTTAATTGTCACTTGAATTGAGACAGTGTCATATGACAAAGGAGTTCTTCTGGCATCATATGCTGGAAGTCTAGTTCTCTTTGTGAAACTACCACCATTTTAAACTCCCTAGAATATGAACTTGTTGATGCGGCGTACACGGTTTTGTTACTGTGGCATAAAATACATTGACCACCACATGCTTTTTACGATTGACTTAATCCTATAGCGTCCACTCCCAGTCTAGCTGACTCCATCCTAAATCTCTTCCTCCCTCCCTCCATTTTTCTCTCTCTCACTCTGCAGTAAATAGTGCAGTTCTTCACCTCCCCAAGTAAATGATTGCTTTCCCATGATCATGTAATGGGCGATTTCTCTGTCAATAGCTGCTTCTGTCTTTCTCACTGTGTTGAGTTTCTGTGGGCCCTGACACCTGTAGTGTCTAACCTGCTCTTGTAAGTAATACGTTTGAGGGGAAATTAGTACTTAGGAATATAAACTGTTTGCAGCCATGTTTACACATCAGTTCAGCATGTTACCACAGTAACATGGGATGCTTTGACTGTGCTGTTCTGTGAAAATGCCAAGTGTGACATGATCAACATAGACAGTTTACATTGAGCAGATAACACACAAAATCACAGAGCAACAGTCAATAGGTTGATTTATTGTCAACAAAAATCCATTTGTATAAAATTTAAACTTTATTTTAATATTCGTTATACAACCCACTTGATGTGTTGTTACACTTGTGTCTGATGTTAGAAGCAGAATCCCAAAATTTTTTGTGTGTGTGTTTGTTTTTATTTTGATGTAAAAGCAGTAATGAGACAGATTTTAGAATTTTTCTTTCCTTCAAAATATGTTTGATATGTTTAAAAAAAAAAGTGGCTACAGGACAGAAATTCTGTTCTGCTGACCCAGACAGTTCTGCAGTTCTCTCATGGGATCCTGTGGTATAATAGCGGCTGTATTCTGCTAGAAAGACTTGATCGCCTCATTACACTTCTTCCAGAATTATTCTCTGTCATATTTAAATGTTTACAACTATATAAATATAAATGTTTACTATACTGCTAAATGTTTACAACTATAAATGTAAATATTTTTGCAGTGTTTAGAATAACAAAACTAAATTATGAATTTGTTGTCATTTAGGTACAATTCATAACTGTTTTCAAAAATGTATGAAAGACAAATTTAACAGGAGGAATATTTCTTAATGAATTGTGGCATGAGAATATCAATACTGTATCATGACGTGCAATACTTTTTTCCCCACCCTCGTAATACTTCTGTAGGTTGTTATGAACGTCCACACTGCAAACTGTGAACACACAGTCAAAGCATTGGTCAGAACTGAAGCAATTCAGTTGTTTCCATTGGAAACTGAACCAGCAACCTTCTGGTTACAGGTTCGATTCTAATCAGTAGACCAAAACTGCCTACTGGTTAATCTACCACACTCATATTCTCTCTCTCCCTCTTCAGTTTCCCCTCTTCATGCTTCTTTTGACCTCATTTGTCATGTCTTTGCTTTTGTATCCCACATTTTTGACATGCCTTTTATTTTCTTTCCCTCTTTTCAACCTGCTTGTCTTTTTTACTTGGACAATAGAAAAGTTCTTTACTCGACTAGCATCTTCAGTGGGAGGGGCTAAGGGGGTTTAGTTTTGATTGACAGCGCTGTGTGCAACTTTAGAGGCTTTGTTCCACAGCTTTGAAATAAGAAGAGACAAAAAGAAGGAGAAAGGGGGGCTACTTTCAAAAAGAACCCTCAGTGTAATCCTGATAGGTCAGTGAAGGTTCCTTAAATTTGAATTGGGTTTCAGAATGACTTTTGTAACCTTTTTGTTCTTGTCTTGCGAGTTACACAGGGAACTTTGTGAACATCTTAGAATAATGACAGACATGGTTTAATCAATATATGGACCATTTGAACCAAAATAAATTGCACATAACAGCTGTATATCTCCAGTAAGGTAATCACAAATATATCGCAAATATTTAATGTGTTGCCCAGCCCTACCCCAATAAAACTTGTTTTGAACAAGTTACTGAAGTGATCAAGTCTCACATCTTCTGTCTTTTTTCTCTTCTGTCTTCTTTCTCTGAGCTGAATAGAAGAACCATCTTATGGTATTGTTTGCCCGCTCATCCCCCACCCTCGCCCCCCACGTCACATCCCTTTGTACATAAAGGAGGGAGGCCATGAAAGTGCACTGATCTGTCAGAGTAGTGATTTAAAACTTTGCAGCCGTTTTAATGTTGCATGAGCCATTAAGAGCAAGCAGTGGCTATTTATTGAGGATCCACATATGATTGAGGTGATATAAGGGTCAAACTTATGCTCTTAGTGCACTTAATGCTGCGTATGTTTGCATGTGTTTCCGGGTGCGTTAAGCATTAACTCCTTAGAAGTAAAGTGAATGAGTGATGATAAAGTAAAGCGATAAAGAGACACAGGAGAGGAAACTGAAGTGGTCAGACTGCGGAAGTGGCATCTGTTTGGCTAGTGTAATAGGGTGTTCGTATTCATCTGCTTTTGGCTCTTAAAACATTAACATCTTGCATCTTTTCTGCATTCTGGCTGAGATGATGTTTTATGATGTTGGGGAGTGTGTTAAGCGTTGGCTATAACTGTTTGATTGGAGAGCACAAGATAAACCAAGTCACTTGACTTTGACACAGCAGCCTCTTTGTTGACCTGAATGTTTGAGCCAACAAATTCTCTCTCTCTTTCTGTCTTCCCTTGCTCCTCTTTAACAAGCTCTGTTTTCAGTCTCTGCATGCATGGCTGCCTTGCTTTCATATTGCCTTGACAAGTGTGTGATCGTTAGTATTAGGCTTGTGCTTCAGGCTTCAGCTGATGCGTTTACATCACATAGACCAGCACAGTACAGACTGTGACTTCTACATTGTTCTTTTTAGTGTAATCGCTGTACACAACCTTGACCACTTAGAGGGAAGGAGTCTTTTTTAATTGGATAGCTTGATAAGCTACGTTGGAAGCCATTGTAAATTGCTGATATATGAACATTTAGTATATATAGTATTTATAGTCATTCTGTATCTGTATTTTTTAATGATGTTGTTAAGTGTGACACAACAGAGGCTGTATTGACAATGCTCAATAGCCTTGAATGCCGCCTTTTATAATTGCTTTGTGCTCCTGCTGCACAATAAAAATATGAAGTACACAAACCATCATTAAATTTTACTAAGCAAATTATGTGCCATCCAGGCATTTAATTATTTATTGAACATTAGTGTCTTTTATCTTGTTGCTGTTACCCTTTTATTTTTGTATATATACGTATATATTGTATATATATGTTAGTAGGGTTTTAGACTCTCTGCTTCTGGTGGTTTATTTTATTATTTTTCACACACCGATGCTAATATATGCAGTAACCACACAGGACATGCGTAACTTGGTGTTTCTGTTTTGTTGGGTTGTTTAGTTTCTTTTTTATAAAACTAAATAGCTATGTTAGGTTAGTCACCTGTCGTGTGTTCAGTCATAAGTGACAGAGGGACATGTGGCATGACTGACCACTGACAGCCAGAGACAGTCTGTTCACACAGCGGACACTGTTGAATTACTGGATGGTGAAAATAGGGCATCTCAAGTGCGTGTGAGTGCTGTAGATCGGTAACTGTATGGTCTTGGGTTTGCCTGGCATCTGGCCACAGTAATGAATGGGCCGCTTTGTGTATGTTTATAATCAGCCCTTCACTAGAGAGCGTCCTCCCCTTAATAGACCTCATGGCTCCCACTCAGGACAGCCTGACTAGCAGTCAACAGTCAGGCACTCGTCTGGGATGCTCTGGGTCTTGTTCGACATTTTGAAAATTGAAGGAAGTCAGTGTTGGTATTTGTGTTGTTGGCCTTTGTGTGAGGGCATCTGTTTTTAAAATCTCGCCATTTCCTCACGTGTACGTGTTTCAGTTTACTGTCTGTGGTAGGTGCATAGTTCAAGCCTGTAGGCAGCACATCACTTGGTTTTAATTATCACGGTCTTGTGCGCAGCAGTCGTGCTAGTGAGTTCATTACTTGATGTGTTTGTGTGTTTGGGTCTCTCTACTAAGACATCTTTAATTGCCTGGTCATTTAATATGCCACCTGTCATCGTAATGGTGGCAACCATGTCTCCAGCTGCCCTATGTGATGTCAGAGATGACCAGTAGAGAGCTGGGTTTTGTCTCGGATGAGAAATGATTTATTTACATTGCTTAGCCAAACATGACCACCTTGTATTTTAGCTTCATGAGAAATGCCATTATTAGTGAGCTTAGAGGGAAGAGGAGACAACACATCTGTTTCATATAATTATATAACTTGTTTAAAATGTACACACTTCTTTTCAACATCATGTGCTGTTTATATTTATTTTGTTTTGTATATGTTATGTATATAATTATGTATATAAATGTATACTTTTTTTTCCACAAAAAGGAGCTGTCAACCACTCATGGTGATGTGTACGATATAGTGGTTCAATGAATCAATTTCTTGCTAAGAGACACAATAAGCCCCCCCCACACACACGGCAATATCAGTCTTGTTCTTGGCAGAACATAGTAAGCCCTCTGTTGGCTGCCAGCACGCTAAGAGAAAGACAGAAGAGATGCATGATGGGCTGCAGCAGCAGGAATGTACTGAATGTGACCATCTAACAAGCAAGCTCTTGATACTGGAGTATGGCATGCAAACACACACACACGGTTGCCCTCTGATGATCACTAGATGGTTGTTTCAGGGCTAGTTGTGAGAGAGGTGCGTAGACTAGGTGTTGTCACATTGTGAAATGACATCATGACAATGATCATTAGTTTATGAAATATTGAAGTTCCAGTTTGCTGATGCAAGTGGTTATTTAAATTTCACGGTCTTGACGTGTCATTCACTGGTTATAGATGAGCAATAGAAAGATATATGCACGCAAGGGTTTGTTGTTAAGCTTGTACTTGTAACTTGTTATTTGATGTGGCACGCAGTGCTTCTATAAGTGCTCGACTGATATGTGTTTTTCAATTTGTCTAGTCTAGCTACAGATATATACTTATTGATAGTGAGACACACTTCACTGTAATTGTCAAAATGAAATGAACATTTATTTTACCGAACCCAAACTGAACTCAAATGGACTATTTTGAATAAAAAATCATCAGTTTCTAGACGTTCTATATATAGATCTAGAGTTATAGAGTTACATAGATCTATATGTATAGACACATGTAGATGTGTTTTATGCATGTTTTGTGGTTATGCATGTCTAAGATGCTATCTCTCATTGCAGCCTTTCTTCAGACTGTCCAATCTACGAAAGCTGGGCCTGAGTGACAATGAGATTCAGAAATTGCCGCCGGATGTGGCCAACTTTACTCAGCTGGTGGAGCTGGACATCTCCAGAAATGGTACACAAATTCTGCTCCATAAATACTTTCTTATTCTGCTTACTACCGCTAACCCATCTAGTGATATTTACACTTTCTTAGACATTCTGTGTGGCTTTTGGAAGTTTTAAGATTTACACAGAGCACAGGAATTTCTTTGTTGAGCTACATCTATTTAAAACTTGAAAGTAGTTCATCATTGTCAACGCCCAATTGTCTTCCACTGCTTCATACAGACCAGCATTCCCTCTTACTCTCAGACGTCTCAAGAATGAATGTGTGAATGTTGAACATGTTGGTCTGTATTTAGACTATGCAGTGTTATGTTCCGCAACTCAGCAAATGGCTCATAGCCCATACAACACAAAGACACACAAACACACACAGACAAGCCTCAACAGTCAGATCACCCTCTCCTCCTGTTCTTCCAGGCCATCTGGCTAGCATTACTAAAAACCTGAAAAAAAGGCTTAGTTTGTTATGACACTCCTATGAGTATATTGTGCTGAATCTGCCTCTGTGTCTGTCTCAGATATTTCAGAGATCCCTGAGAACATTAAATTCTGTCAGGCCTTGGAGATTGCAGACTTCAGCGGAAACCCCTTGTCCAGGTTAGTGAATTGGAGGAGCCTCAAATTCCCCCAGAGGTCTGCCTCATACCAAATATCACTGTTTTTAAACAGAAGGGTTTGGTTCTTAGGACAAAATGTTTAATGCTCTCGTCAATTAAGTGGCTTTGGATAAAAGTGTCTGCTAAATGAATAAATGTGAATGTAAGAAGGGACAGAAGGGGTAGAAGGGCAAAAGGAACGAGAAATGGGCGTTATGGGACATGTTGCACACATTTTATATTTGTGGCAGGTAAGAATGTAGTGTTTTCAGTCACAGCCCAAAGCCAATAGATTATGTAAACTTGATTAATCACTTGTACGTTTCCCAGTCCTTATTTACATTAGAGAAGGAAGATGTGTGCTGTTGCTAGCGGTAACCGCTTTCACAGACTAAACCTCATTCATTGTGTGTCTCATTTTTCCTTTTCCGTCTCTATTTCTCTGTCAGGTTGCCTGATGGCTTCGCACAGCTCAGAAGTCTGGCTCACCTGTCACTCAATGACGTGTCGCTGCAGTCTCTACCCAATGACATCGGAAAGTAAGGGAATACAAACACATGTTCAGGACTTTGATATTATGCAAGCTTTTAGCAGTTAAGGATTTTGAATGCTGGTATAAAAAACACACATTAGTCTTAGTGAACTCAGATCAAATACTAGGAGCTTTAACGCAGGAGTCCTCAACTTGGGTCTCATGGGAATATTGCAGGATGGAACCACCAATTAGTTTTTGATCTCAGACTTTTTCAGTGAAAACAACAACATGAAGCTAACATAAGCCAAAAGCTGAAGTTCATATAAATGGTCCTACGCTGTCTTATCCACTTGGAGGTCATTAGTTTAAGAAAGGTATAAGATGGTTTATTAAATACAAAAACATTAGAGAACAGTTTAGGTAAAGGTAACATAATTTGGGCATATAAAGAATGTTTATAAACTTTATAATTATATGTAGTATATCCACTAAATAAGTATGTCTGCATGTGCTATATTTATAATAATTTAAAATGACTGTATTTTATCATACTCACTGCTTTTGTCATACTGTCTGTTTGTCATACAAAGCAAAGATCTCATATGCATACAGACATACCCTCTCTCCGTCTTACACAAACATACACACAGAAACACACACACAATTTCTTGGCTGTCACTGCTGTTGTACAGATGGAGAAGCCCCTCACACTTCCAAACCGAGTGACAAACTCACCATCTGACACTCATACATATCTAATTCTCTCTTTCTCCTCAGTTTGTCAAATCTGGTGACTCTAGAGCTGAGAGAAAATCTATTGAAATCTTTACCCACGTGAGTATTTGTGACCGGCTCCATCAGGTTGAGGCAAAACGGGTTTTTGAATAAACATTTGGACAAAATTATGAAATGGTCAATTTGTTTGTCATTTCTTACAATTTTCTCTTCGTTTTTATGACAGCCAACATGTCAAGGATTATGTTAAGGAATTGAAGTAGATACATAATAATTATACTGATGATGGACACAGATGATATTCACTATAAAATGTCTCTCATTCTCTAGCTCTCTTTCCTTCCTGGTTAAACTGGAACAGCTGGATCTGGGCAGCAATGTACTGGAAGTGTTGGTAAGAACCAGTCAGCAAGCAGTGACATTGGATATCCTCACACCATTACTTTTTGTTACATTTGGTTAAATTGGTTAAAACCTGACTAGATTTGAGACCGATTTTTACACTGTGTATGCATCTTGTTTTGCAATGCAATTGTTGTTCCTTGCTAATATTTGGGGCAGATGTTGTAGAAGTTATTTCACGTATACACTGTTTATTTAGTTGTGAGTTTATTTAGAGCATGATATTTTTATTTCCCCCAGTGGTTCTGCACATATCTGATTATATATTCCTGCTCTTGAGCACCTGCTGATAAATAAAGCATTCAATACTGTTTATGCCCTTTTTCTTATTCTGTGCCTCCTGATTTGATCTCCGTCTTTGTTCTCTTTTTCATTCCCTCTCTTTTGATCATTCTTTTTTATTTCTTCCGTTCAGCCTGACACACTTGGGGCACTGCCCAATCTTCGTGAGCTTTGGTTGGACAGGAACCAGCTCTCCTCACTACCTCACGTGAGTACAGCGCACTTCTGATTGGTTGGTTATTGTATGGGTCATTGGGCAGAATATTTTTAAATATCTAGTTCAGCTTCAAGTATTCAAATGCTTATTTATTGCAGAAATTGTCCTTTTCAGGCATGTCAACTACACAAAAATCAAGCATGCATTTGACATGTGTCTGTCCTGCTATAGAGTGGCTTAATTCACTGAAACCTGATCTCTGTCTTTAACAGGAGCTGGGGAACCTGCGGCAGCTGGTTTGCTTGGACGTGTCAGAGAATCGTCTATCAGAGCTTCCCACAGAGATCAGCGGCCTTATCGCCCTCACAGACCTGCTGCTCTCTGAGAACCTTTTGGATCTCCTTCCGGACAGCATTAGTGAGACTCTATCCCTTGTATAAGTTTCAGTAAATACCAGACCGTAAATGACTTTTCCAGAGTATAGAGGCACAGTTGGATTACACTAAACACATTGTCATTTTGCCTTTTCACAGTTTTATTTGACTGAAAACTTCACACACGGGTCCAGTTTAGCTGTGATGCAGTGTTGTTGTGTGAAGTGATATTGCTTTATAAACACTCAAATGGCAACACTTTGTTTAGTATGATGACCTGCTGTGGTTTGCTGTACTCTGCAAAACAGTCATTTTAACCTTTAATCTTTTACCTCATTTGTTTACATCATAGTGTTGTCGTCATACTATATGCGCAACAAACAGCAGCTATAATGTTACAAATTGTACACATCCTTTTGATTTATGAGTCTTGAGAAAGTTTTTTTAACATAAATTCAAGCAGTTGACAATAGTGTTAAAATTTTCTAATTCTTTCCATGCATAACATTACAATACAATACACTTTCAGTGGTATAAAATTGCAATGCTGCACATGATGTCAAAATGTATTTTCTTAACTTACGTCTGTAGTGGCTTTGGTTTCTGTTGACTGAGCCGCTATGAAACAAGTGCCAGAAGTTTCTCATTTTAGAATCACAGCACTGCTGCCCCCTAGTGTCAGGCAACAGTGTCATTATTGCTGTACTTTCATTATAAGCTCAAAGTTCATGGGTGTTTGGTTATTAGGATGATT
>JAZGTJ010015020.1:0-13676 GCA_036877575.1 Botia almorhae
AACATATACTTCGTATTTACGCGTACAAACTGTGCGTGTTGACGCGTCCAAATTTCACGCGTTTCATTTGAACACTTTTGGCCCCGTCCGCGTTCCATATTTACCGCGCGGATCGCGCGAGTAAACTTAAATGTTCAAGCGTTCAACTACGCGCGAATAGCGCGTTTTATTCGCGCAAGTCGCGTCCGGTGTGAACGCACCATAATGCTGCGTCCGAAATCGCATACTTTCCTACTAATTCCGAATTCATAGTATTCGAAATTCAGTAGGCGAGAAGTACCCGGATGACCTACTGCTTCCGCCCGAATTCTGTAGTACGCATACCATGAGTAAGGGCTCGCTGCAGCCTGCGGTGGACCTCCAACCACGCCCACACCCAAGTGTGATGTCAGACGCCACGCCCACGTTCAAACACGTCACACATCCAACCCTGCGTATCCGGATGTGACATCTAAGCCTCGCCTATATCCAACTACGTCACATTCAAACAGGAAGAAGCATCGAGAAGACACGTGAAAGAAGTTGTAATCGCTAGAAAGAAGAGGAAAAAGTTGTTGTTTGTCGTTTTAATCGGTCATTTAGAGGACGAAGTTGTTGTTTGCCATGTCTGTAAGTAAATAAATCTTTGGTTCGTAGCCCGGTGTAATTCCAAAAGTAACGTTATTTGTCATGCTATGTATTTTCGGAGGTGAAACGGCTAACGGACTGGTGCAGAGCCAACAACCTGTCTCTGAACGTGGACAAAACTAAAGAGATGGTAGTTGACTTCAGAACAGCACACCATGACCACGCTCCGCTGAACATCGACGGCTCCTCTGTGGAGATTGTCAAGATCATCGGGATCTCTCTTCCCTCCATCACGAAAAATACACCTCACGCTGCATCCGCAAAGCCACCAGCATTGTGGATGTCCCCACACACCCCTCCCACACACCCCTCCCATACACACTTTACCCTCCCATACACACTTTACCCTCCCATACACACTTTACCCTCCCATACACACTTTACCCTCCCATACACACTTTACCCTCCCATACACACTTTACCCTCCTACCGTCTGGCAGACGGTACCGTAGCATTCGGCCCTCACAACCAGACTGGGAAATAGTTTTTTTTCCCCATGCCATCAGGCTCCTCAATAGTCAGTAAAACTGGACTGAAGGATTACAGACACACACACTTTTGCACTAAAGTATAAAGATACAAATATTTACTACTCTTAACAATGTTTACAATCTGGTTTACTGTTTACATTTTGCACTAAAATATGCGGCACTAAGTCACTTTGCACATTTGGTTTACAAAAGATACAAATGTTTACATCCTTAACAATGTTTACAATCTGTTTTACCGATTTACTGTTTACATTCTGGCTGCCAAAAATATACATTGTAACGTTCACACTTCTTAAATGTTTACAAATCAGTCTTGTCAAAATGACATCAGTCAAATGTCTTGTGCTGTCTGCACTCGTTTTTGCACTTGTGCACTTTATCTATATTGGGTTAAATTTATGTAGCCCTGTATGTCTGTGATGTTCAGTGTTTGTCTTATGAAGCACCTTGTTTCTGGAGAAACGTCTCGTTTCACTGTGTACTTGTATATGGCTGAAATGACAATAAACTCCACTTGTAACTTGTAACCACTTGTAACTTGTATTTCTGCTTAATATAAGTTTATTCAATTAATTCTTAAGGACTGTAATGTGGCACACGTAATCTTTTGTTAGGCATGAAGTAAAATTAAGCATAACTATTGTTACGATGGTTGCTTTGAGCTATCGTAAAGGTACCAAGACTTAAAACATTGATTTGCTGAACACGGGCTCGTTATTAAGTAATACGCGAGCAAAACTGCTGTTTCATTCTATAATGTCCATAATGTCCTTTACTATATCCTGATAAAATATATATATGTGATTCAGCTTTCATTTTTTTATACCTTTCTCCCTGACACATAACACTCATCTTACACACACACACACACACACACACACTTCACCCCTCTTACACACATTTACCCCACTGCCCTCCCTCCCTGCACAACACACTAACTCAAACACATGAAATAGCTTTAATAATATACACTGATAACTCTTGCACAGTACCTTAGTTGAGCAACCACATCATTTCACTCAGTATCTTACTTGATAACTTGTGTATGTGACAAATCTTTTTATCCTTATATATTAATGGAAAAATAACATTGTTTTCATGTTTCACAGCACCCTACACATTTTCAATCAGAACCTGATCCAGAACGGTTCTGCCAGGATGGGGGGTTTGAATGTCCTTGCTGCAATTTTACTACTTTTTTTCTTTTTTTGGACAATCACATACGTCATGCAGTGCAGCATGGAGGTATGGTGGGAGATATTGATGGATTTTTTTGTGTCATGTAGAATCTAAACATGTACTTGCATGATAAGCTGTAGTTTCTTGGAAACCACTAAAGTGATGAGAATGTTGTTTGACTATGTGTTTTTGAAACTTGCAGTGTACACTCTACAGTGTTGATAACATTGTTGCTATAATCCTACAGGTTACTTCATTTCAAAATGCAATAAACTGTGCCGGACCACAGCCCATTTTCACTGTCTTTGCTGCAGCCAGACAGTAATCCGAAAGGACCAGTACATACGTCATGTTTCCCAATGCTCTAAGTCAGAAGCATTTGTAGCACCACCTCCATCTCCCTCCGCAGCTGCATGCCCGACACCCCCAGCTATTTTTGTTACCAAGTCTGCACTCTCTACCCCCCTTTCCACTGATCCTGACTCGGTGATTGCACCACCCCCACTCCCACTCCCCAAAATTAAAAAGAAGAGAGAGACAGTCACGTGTCCTCATTGTGGGATGACGCTGAACAGAAGAAATGTAAAGCTGCATATTCTGAGACGGCACGCACCAAAAAAAATGGACATTACAGCCCACAACCACCTTAAGTCGCAGTGCGTTGATTATACAAATGGTGTCTATGTGGTAGCCAAATCATTTTCAGCACTCAGCACTCCAATCCACATCATCAAAAAGATGTGGGGCTCAGAACAAAGAACAACATGTGAACTTGACATATGCAAAATTAACACAGAATTTGCAGAGAGATCAAACATCCGTTCATATGAATGCCATCACCTTCAGTCACTTGTATACTGCCCACCAGCCGAAAGAGATATTCCCTTACTGACAGAGCAAGTTTTACAGACCATGGTCGATGATCGTTGGTTTGGGGAGGACAAGAAGGAAAGATGTTTGGCACGACAGAATGAGGCAATTAATGCAGGGGCCCCTCTCTCCTGCCTAGTGACTGTTTGTGGACCCAGCTACAAAAAGTACATTTCTGTGTTTGAGCCCACCATTTCCTTTTACAGCAGGCTTGGTCGAGTCATGGTCACATATGATGCCAAAACCATTTCTTGGCATTGTCCTTGTGCCAGACCGAGGCAGTCATGCCTTCACAAATATGTTGCAAAGTGGCACCTTTTTGAAGTAGACAAGGAACTCTTTAGGAAAACCAGAAGTGTGGAGGAGGACAGCATCACACAAAATTTTCCCACTGATGTGGAAGGTTTTGAAGAGGAAAATGTCCAGTACCCACCCGAAGGCCAGAATCTGTCTCGAATGGTTAGATACATTTATGGGAAAAAAAACTGCCTGCAGTGATCCCCTCAGATGTGGTCAACGCTTGTAATTTTCCTCTGAGCTTCACACCATCTGAAGCCTTTTGCACTGAATGTTCAGAGGTCACTCCACTAAGCGACCCTTTAATAATCACATCAAAAGCCAGAATCTTGACGATGACCAATGTCATTGAAGGTTTGTTGTGTTTTCTTTAAATATGTCATTAATTCAACATTTTATTTCTGTCTTCATGTATTGTGACATGTTGATGTCCATGATTATCAGGGTCCTCCTTTCCATTTGTAGGCTTATTAACATCTCCATGCACTCATTGTAGTGTTGTTCATTGTATAGGGTTGTGCTGTATAGAAGTTACAGATAGATGTATAACCTCTTTACTGGCACTTGTATTTGGCAGGAATTTCAATGTACGGCAAAGAGTGCTACAGATGTGGCATGGTCTATCGTTATCAGGAGTGGAGTGATGGTGTTCATAATTTTGATGATCACATACTTTTGTCAATACATTTGTGCCATTTTCTGCGCAACAGTCTCCAGGTGAGAACCCTGTTGGTTAAAATGTAAACAACTGATTTATGCATGAATATGTGTTCTTACAATGTGACATCTCACTGGCAGACTCACCAGGCTGTGGGAAGTGTGATTGAAGTCTTGGAAAGGACTTCAGGTAAAGCCTTTCCTTCAGAAAAAAAGATCCTGCAGGCCTACTTAAGCTTTGAGGCACTGTCCGATCACACCTACACATTTTCATGTGTAACATGTGGTTACCATCCAGTGTGCATAGTTATGGACCTTCATAAGAAGGGTGTTTTTAGTATGCCTGGTAAGTCCACACATTGGTTGTTGATTTTTATTCTATAGTGAAGGATTGTATGTATTTTTACTGTATGATAACACTGTGATTGTATCACAGATACAAAACCTCCTATACATTTGTTCTGTGTGGTTTCTGTGGGATTCCATTTGGTTAGCTCTTCTCGTGAGGTTTCAGTACGATCAAAGGGTTTCCCTTGCTATGAGATCCCATTTGGTTAGTTCATCTCATGAAGTTTCAGTGGTATCAAACCACTGTGGGATTTCCTGAATGTTTAGTTAGCACATTTGTCTCCAGGTATAAGGTCTGGTCACACAGACAGAACTTTGGGGTAAGATCTAGAAGACGGCTATGCTACACGACTTCCATCAATAAACTCTTTTCCCCTGAACTTTGGTCAAGCTTACTTATTGTATGTATTAGAGAAATATGATACATTGGCGAGCCACCCAACAACCGGTCAGCCAAATATGAGAAAATCTAACAATAGTATAGTCCTATATTATTTCATGCACACAGCATGTCCAGCTTGGGAAGACTTGTGTCTAGTAATTTTTCCCCCAGTTAGCAGCATTGAGGAACCCCCAGAGGATTTTGATGGGCATGTGAATGCTGAAAACTTCTAATAGCTGGTTTCTCTGGAAATGATCAGCCGTGGGTTAGTTCCAAGTGAGTACGATTGACACTGTGACTACCACGATAGAGCTTGGTTTGTATCATTAGCTTTCTTTAATATTGTTTAATATTTTCATATTCAAAGACAACAAGGCAAACCCATTTGTGGTTCGTCCGAGCTACCATAACTGGGCTCCATGGATTGGTCCTCACACAAGGGGCGGGGATCATCTTCTGAATACAGAGTATAAGAAGGTGCATTCCCCTTATAGTGCGAAGGAGGAATCTGAGTTTACTGTCACAGAGGACAGGCTGACAGACGAACTTCTAAAGCTCAAGGTATTTGACTCATTAAATCATTATTTGTGAGTTGTCAGATAATACTTGTATATTACTGAATTATGCTGTGTTAAGTCAATACTAATGTTCATTATAGAGGGAGGCAGTACGTTCCTTATGTAGGCAGTGTGGCGTTGACCCTAAGGGTTCACGATTGGACTTGATTGAACGACTGAAGCAAGAAATGAAAAACAGAGCTAGCTATGACAAGGTGTTTTCACAGATATGGGGAGCATCTGGTAAGTTATTATAGTGCAGAGTGAGAACTAATAGTACAAACTTCTTTCTGTTGTTTCAAATGGGCCTTTTGGTTGTAGTAGTAAATTTCAGTTATTTGTGTTTTTCTTTAACAGGTGAATGGGCTGTGGTCACGTCCTTGTGCTGTGGTCTATGGAGTAAAATTTAACATTAGAGCTGAGAGCCCACGGGACTTTTTCCAAATGTTACTTTCTATGATTTTGCCAGAGGGTTGGCAACACACACAAATATAAGAGAACCTGAAACCTTCCATCCTCATAGGGGCAGGCTGTTGGAATCTACAAAAGAAAATATCCAACTTGCCAAATCTGGACAGATAAAAGTGAACTTGCCATGGCTGCTCACAAAGAAACCAGTGCCAGATGAAACAGTCACCCTCTAACAGGATCCTCAGAACATTATGCTCTTTATGATCGTTTCCATGAAGCTAATTCCAAGGACACCAGGGATATCTTGCGCAAAGTGGAACTTGGCCCTGAGTTGTGTTGTTGGCTCAATAGCCAGTGTGCCGAACAGCTCTTCTCTGGAATGAGGAAAAATAACAATTTTCTCAATATGATGACTGCCTCTTCACACATCTTTCTGATGCGAAACATCTTGCATCACTACAACGACCATAGAGACACCAAGACCATACAAAATATGAAGAAGGGACTGGGCATGGGAGTGGAAATAGTCTTAAATTCTGATGGTCTGACAATGTTGGGTATGTATTACAGCCTCGTGGTATGATGAAGTGGTATGATATATTTGTCTAAATTAGTAGTATGGTTTTGTCCTATTAGCTGATGATTCTTCAGGTCTTTCTCTGCTATTAAACATCAAGCTGTGACCTACAAATATGCAGAATACATTAAACATATATTTACATATTTTGTGGAGATTACAAATGTATCCATTACAATTGATGTATTAAATTCAGTTTTGTTTTTTAAATTTAATTTTTAACAGCATCCACTAAATTACCAGCCAAGAGGACACCCCAAGTGGATGCACATCTGCAGCTGAGGCAGCAGCCTGTGGTATGACTACAGTATAATGTTTTGTGTTTTACATCTCCTTTTTAACCTACCCATGAGTTTAGGACAGCGTTACTTTTTACTGGATGCTCTGCAGCTCAATGGTTACCTTCAGCTGCTATAAATGTTAGATGCTTGCTGTGATTGTTGGTTAACACATTATTTTCATAAATTTTGCAGGAGATGCTCCAGGGCACAGTTTGGTCTGTTGTGGACTACCATATCTGGAGCACATATGTGGTGGATCAGGCATCCTTGATTCGCAGGTACATGTTAAAAGGGGATACCATGTCCCTCTTACAGTATTTCTGGGTAATTATGGTTTGGGTCAATTTTTTACCTGTTTAACAAAAACACATAACATGTTACAGGTCTGCGAACAGACAATGTTGTGGAAAAAACGTGATCATGCGATCCTAATGATTAGGTTTCACAGCAAGTCGTTGTACCTAATGAAGTTTCAGATTACAATTAGAAATGCCCACATTTCATTTTGTCCTACAGCTTGATGATGTGCTGGATCCTACAAAACCAGCCACTGAGGTGGTGCGAGTATTGGGCATGCAGAATTTGACCAGATGGGACTTTCAAACTTGGGGATCAAATGAACAGTTCGAAGCAAGAGTCAGTGTTTCTAGCAATTCTGTGTGTTTGTATATGTATTTTTGTCTCAGATGTCAGTTGTTTATAACTGACATTTTCTCTGTTACAGATTGCCAACTGCTGTTTGGAGATGGTCTGTGAAATTGCTAGGGAGAAGGTCTCTAAAAATATTTTGAAGTGTTAAATGAAATAAAATTAGGTCTTAAAACTTATATTATGCACCATGCACTTTTTCGTGTCTTTTCAGTGTGTCAAAAGTGACGCCCTTACTCTGTTCATCCTGTGCCATCTTTAATAAGAATGTAGTCCTTTCATGGCCTGCCCAGTCAGACTCAGTCAAGTTTGTTTTCTGCTGATGTTATTTTCATAGTAACACTGCACTGTTGAAGGCTTGAGCTAAACTTGCCAAATGTTGCACGACACAGAAATAGCTTGTATAGAACATGACACAAATAGGCAGTACAGTACAGAGGCCAAAAATAGATCTAAGGGGTATTTTACGACACCAACTTCAAAGACTTCATTCTGGGTTCAAAAACTTAAATTTAATTTAATTTTAACTTATTTATAATTTATGTGACCTTTAACTGTTTTCTGTTAATTCAAACCTTGTTTTTTAACTGATTTTGTCCTTTCAGGGAAAGAATGTCTGTGCTGTAGATGCATATGTTATTGCCACTTGGCAACCACCTCACTCTCAAGACCTATTTCTGAGTCTACCTGTAAGTACTTCTTTTTTGTACCCATTTCTAAACGTTGCTGCCTCTTGTATTTAATGCCATTTATGTTATTACTTTTAATAATGACCTTTTTTGTGTTGGCTTTCTTACTAATATTTGGGATGGGTGCTGGTGGGGTGATATTGGAGCAACTTTGCCAATTTGGATTCGGTCACACATCTTTGGTAAGTGAAATATGCTATGCAAAAACCAAATGACTGAGTTGTTGTTGTTGCTGTTTTTCATTAACACCTATAGGCCGATGCTGCATCGAAAGACTGCATCCTTTTCCCTGTGTGGAAACCTGGACACTGGTTTCTCAATGTAAGTCCTTGTAGTGAGTGTGTGTGTGTGTGTGTGTGTGTGTGTGTGTGTGTTTACTTTAAAACACACATTTATGCCCAGAGCTGTTAATTGATCCATCTTAAATGCAAGTATGGTGTCTGTGCCAAGCAGTGAATTCCCTGGTCCTCAAAATGACCAGTGTGACACCAGGTGTGACACCAGGTTGGGTATGCTATGTAAACCAACCAAGGCATTGTGAATCTAATGTACTGATGTTTAACACTGTATACTTCACAGGTCCTGCTTCCAAAGCGATTTTGGATTTATCAGTTTGACTCGGCCAACCCTAGTGGTTTTGGTGACCGTACATATTATAAAATGTTTAGGTTGATTTTTTTAATTTTTGGAACCGTTCATGATGTTCCACAAATGAAGTTCCTCATTTTGCATGCTTTGTAAGTGCTGTATGTTTAAAAAATGTTTGCAAATTGGGCCATCATGAAATTGGCTCTTATGAATTGTTGCCAGTTCTCTGTGGCTTCAGGGCTGAGTTTGGTTGGGTGAGTAGTGGGGCAACAGAGTACAAAATCATTCTGGTGATGCAAGTGTGAAATTGCTTATGGGTTTACACTGCAGTTAATCTTTTATGACTGAAACTTTCCAAGCTATTGGTTATCTTCATGTAAAAAAAAAGTTTTTATTTTAAATTAACTCCCTTCAGTTCACTTGATTTTCCAGGTAGGCTTCATGCTTGCATCATCTGCACTTAGCTGCCCCACTAGTTAATACTAGTTTCCGATCTGTGTTCAGCACAACACTTTGCCTGTCTTTCAGTTTGACAAAATTACTAAATATTTTGTTGAATATTTTCTTCTAAAGCTCAATTGCAGCACGGCTGCTCTCCGGGCCATGGAAGGTAATCAAAACCAAGGTAAAGGAATGCAATCACTAGTCTTTTTTCCAGTCCTTGTTGTGTAATTTTATATATGAAAAAATAAATTACATTTGCTTATTTGATAGAATATTCCAACCCAGACAGAGGGACCGGATTGTGGTGTGTTCATGCTGATGGTAAGCTGTGTATTTACAGACTCTGAGCAGTTATGGTGATGGCATAACTTTACATACAATATTTGAGATGAATATGGTCCAATATTATCTGTACAAAAGTACAGAATAGCTAGTGAGAGTACATTCTAGTATCTGAATGTTCTTAATGGTATTTCTCTGTTTAAGTATGCACTCTATATGGCCCTGGACTGGACATATGACTTTAACCAGGTGATGACCTCAAATTCTCTTTTCTTCTTTCTTCTTTTTTTAGTAGGTTTTTCAACTGCATTCACGGATTTGTGTTTTATCTGTTAGGATGACATCCCTCAGCTCCGAAGGTGGTGGTGTCGTTTGCTCTTGCAAAACCTGTCACATACAAGGTACACACACCTGGTTAATAATTTAATGAAGTTAATTCTTGTACATTCAAACAACTACCCAGAAACACTTTAATGTTACATTTCCTCCTATGTTAAGCAGTAACATATCCTTGGAGAGGCCACAGGATGTTGAATGTCTTGAATGCTTTGAGTGGTTGGAAAGATACAAATAGTCTGTTTAACTAACCCTTAAGTCTGTCCTCAGGTTGTCAGAGTCCACCATCACCACACAGTCGCCCATCATGGAAACTCTGATGGCTGAAGGTGACAGTGATGAGGTAAAAACTGACAATTATATTAATTTTATATAATTTTATATTCACCCCACAAACGCAACATATTTTCTATTTTTAACAGAAGCACAAAGATCGCCGGAAGATGAGGTTCATAAGGGACATTAGTCTGGCATGTTGCTGGGTAGAAAGTCACAGCAGGCTATTTCATGGAAAGATGACAGAGCCTGCCTTTCTCCAGATGAACAAGGAACAACAGTGCAATGCAATCACAGACTACCTAGAGGGCATGTCGGAGAGCGCAAGGGATGCCTTTACATTTATCTTCGAGAATCCTGAGGACATGGAAACTTTCTTGGTCAACTGTGTTGATAAACAAGGACTAAGAGTCAATGCCATGTTATTCAAATAATGTATTGTATATTTTGTTGAATATTACTTTTTTGTAAAATAATAAATCTAAAAATACCCAAAGAAACCAAGGTATGTCTTTTTTATTGATATTCATGTATCTGAAGGACTTGGACACATTTTATATAAATTTGTGTTGATGAACAATGGCATGTTATTTATCTATCAAAGCAAACAATGTCTTTATTTAGCCTATGCTCATTTAGCCTACTGTATATTGAAAACTGTCAATCCTATTGTACAAATATTGTTGCAATTTAGTTAATTTATGTACAAACGAAAATCGATTATAATAAACGTAAATTTATCTCATTACACAAACAAATAGGGTACGGTTTAAATGCTTTATTAACAATTACCATTTTCCTAATTTTAATCAACCAAAGCAAGCGTTTTACCGGCCGTTTGAATGTAATTAGTTCCATATGAGGTGGCCTAGGTTTAATATGTATTATTTAATACAAATTTTTTAATCTGTATGAGTAAAATACATTTGAATTATGTTTTGTTTACGTCCCCGCAACAACATACTTCCGCCATTCTTGCACATGCGTACAATATCGGGATTCTGGGGCGGAACGGCGTCACAGGTGACGTATTTCGCATGGGCGTGGCTACCGATGGGGAGGGGAGTCACACGATGACGCTTCGACGTAGGCGTGGCTTCTGACATCACACTTGGATGTGGGCGTGGTTGGACGTCTACTGGGCTGCAGCGAGCCCTACTTGGACACTTTCCTATCCCATGAGGCTCCGGGAGAGGAGGCGTCATATTCGAAAAATGGCGGAAAGTGGAGACGCGGATCATTTCAAGTGTAAGTACCTCAGGAAATTTTCGCGCTGTTGTGACGACGCATGACACGTGACAACATCAATATGGCGGATGTAGTACGTCCGAATTCCATTCATACTACCCACATTCATACTATATAGAACGTACTTTTTAACGGTCGGGTAGTACGTTCATATTTAAATGTAGTACCTACTTAAGCATTATGCGATTTCGGACGCAGCATCAAAGTAGTCAATCTTGTTGCGTACCTTTGTGTTTCAACTCGAAAAAGAAACAACCGTAATTATCGTTTAATAGCTTTCCAAATGATGAAAATATGAAAAAAAAAAACGTTGGATCTGGGCTATAAGAGGAGATGAGGGGGTGGCATTTACAGTGAAGAAGGGTAGCACTTTAGTGTGTTCTTTACGGAGGATGAAGTCCGCGTCCATCCACAGTCCGGTCGAAAATATCTTACACCGCAGGCTAGCCTTCCAGGTTTTCGTGGAACAACTGGGGAGACGTTAAATCACGCCAGACACGGACGGCAAAACGAGGTATCTATGGTGAGCAGGAGGAAGCAAATGTTGAAATGGAGAGCGTTGATACGGCGCTGCCGGTGCAGGAGCACGATTATAACAGCCGCCCTCCTCCAGATGAGTGTAGCATGTTAGCTAATACAAATAACTTAAAAATAGTCCAGAATCGACAAAGATAAATACTTGAACAATAGGTAATTATAAACGAAATAGAGATTATATAATTTTGTAATATATACAATGTTATAAATATAAAATTATGATCATAGTTATGCTAACAATGGAATATGTTAGTGAGGTGAATGTGTTGTATAATTATTTGCGCGGTCTGCTGCAGAGTGCGAACCAATAACACGATTTAAACCCAGTTATAACTTAATTTTTACTAATGTAAGCTCCAGTTTATACTGCTCTCTGTGGATTTACTTTTAATCATGTTGCTGGAGCCCCCCAACACTGCAACTGCGGTCAAGCAGTTATTCAGGTAAGCAGGTAATTTCTATAGATTTTTTTAAAACAGAGCGTGTGAGTATGTGTGTATTCACATTTCCACTGTTTTGTCCCTAATTTTAAAAATCTATAAAAACAACAGTTCTAGATTGCACAAACCACTTTCACCTCAGAGTGAGAGAACACCTTCCCACAATGACACCAGCACAGTATCAGAACAATCTGATGTGGAATTACAAAATAAAAGCACCAACTGATTTCATATTTCCACTGTTTTGTGTCTGTTTTCAAAGTGCTATAAAAACAAAAGTTCTAGATTGCACAGACTACTTTCACCTCAGAGTGAGAGAACACCTTCCCCCAATACCATCTGCACAGTATCAGGACGATCTGATGTGGAATTACAAAATAAAAGCCCCCACAACTTTTATTAATAGTGTTTTGTGTTTATTTTCAAAGTGGTATAAAAACAAAAGTTCTAGATTGCACAGACTACTTTCACCTCAGAGTGGGAGAACACCTTCCCACAATACCATCTGCACAGTATCAGGACGATCTGATGTGGAATTACAAAATAAAAGCCCCCACAACTTTCATTAATACGCTGTTTTGTGTCTATATTCAAAGGGCTATAATAACAAAAGTTCTAGATTGCACAGACTACTTTCACCTCGGAGTGATAGAACACCTTCCCCCAATACCATCTGCACAGTATCAGGACGGTCTGATGTGGAATTACAAAATAAAAGCCCCCACAACTTTCAATTATACGCTGTTTTGTGTCTTATTTTCAAAGTGCTATAAAAACAAAAGTTCTAGATTGCACAGACTACTTTCACCTCAGAGTGAAAGAACACCTTCCCATAATGTCACCATCACATCATCAGGAAGATCTGATGTGGAATTACAAAATAAAAGCACCATTTTTTCAAGCATTTTTTAAAAGCACCAGCTTTTATTTTGTAATTCCAGATCAGATTGTTCTGACAATGTCATTGGTGTCATTGTGGGAAGGAGTTCTCTCACTCTGAGGTGAAAGTAGTCTGTGCAATCTAGAACTTTTGTTTTTATACCACTTTGAAAATAGACACAAAAAGCGTCTAAATAAAAGTTGTGGGGGCTTTTATTTTGTAATTCCACATCAGATCGTCTTGATACTGTGCAGATGGTATTGTGGGAAGGTGTTCTCCCACTCTGAGGTGAAAGTAGTCTGTGCAATCCAGAACTTTTGTTTTTATAGCATTTTGAAAATAAGACACAAAAACAGCGTATAAATGAAAGTTGTTGGTGCTTTTATTTTGTAATTCCACATCAGATTGTTCTCATACTGTGCTGGTGTCATTGTGGGAAGGTGTTCTCTTAGTCTGAGGTGAAAGTAGTTTGTGCAATCTAGAACTTTTGTTTTTATAGCACTTTGAAAATTGACACAACAGCGTAATAATAAAAGTTGTGGGGGCTTTTATTTTGTAATTCCACATCAGATCGTCTTGATACTGTGCAGATGGTATTGTGGGAAGGTGTTCTCCCACTCTGAGGTGAAAG
>JAZGTJ010015021.1:0-13675 GCA_036877575.1 Botia almorhae
TTTTGCTCACTTAGTCTAGTTGTGCAAGCACTGGTGAGCTTGTAGAGATGCAGCAGTATTGCCAGAGGAGAACTGGTTCTCCTGGCTGGGCCTGGTTTCTCTCAAGGTTTTTGTCTCCTTTTGGAGTTTTTTTTTCCTCGCCACTGTTGGCTGCAGCTCCTCTGCCCTTGTACTGCCCGTCAGGAGGCTGCTGTCATCAGCTTTAATTCTGCACTTATTATTAATAATATTTTCATACTATCTGTTCGTACCCCATATATGACCGTATAGTCTGCATAATATATTACCTGGGTTTCTCCTCCTTTGTTTTCTCTCTGTCTGTGTGTCTGTCTGTGTGTGCTGTGTACTCTGCTTTGAAGATATCATTCATGTACAGCTGCTTTGAAACAATTAAATTTGTAAAAAGCGCTATATAAATAAAGTTGACTTGACTTTAAAATAAAAGCTATAACAACAAAACAAGACAACATGAAACCCTGACAGGATCCTAGGCATACATTTCATTTTTATTCAGCTGAACATAATCTGAGATATATGAAATAATATCCTGCAATCCATATGACTCCAAGGGGTTAACAAACGCCCTCTAAAGTAAAACAATATGTATAAGCGCTATAGATGTGTAGCCAGCATACCACCATGTTTAATGTAGTTTTTCATACAGATGCGTTTACATTCAAAATCCTGGGCACTTATCAAAGCCATTATTAAGCTGGGAAGAGCCAGGATATTATTTAATATAACTCTGATCATGTTTGGATGGAAAAAGAAAGTCATGTTAGCCTAGAATGTCTTGAGGGTATGTAATTTATGGATCATTTTTTTTATTTTTGAGGGGAGTATTCCTTTAAATTTACTGTCTGGTTTACAATCTTTATCCATTTAAATCAACTGATTTGATTTATTATGTGTTTCATCTAATAATTATTCCTTGTTAAAACGCCTTTATTTCAGGTTTGGAATCGGAGGAGTGAGATCTAAATGTGATAGTAGGCATGACTCCCCAGGTTGGTCTCGTATTGGACACGTGGGGGTCATTCATCATCCTTTTTCTCATCAAAATACTTATCAGCCTGACACCCGAAATGCAATATCCTGTTTGCTTACATTACAGCTCAGAGCTGCAGGTGTGTTTTAATTGCAGGAGGTTTAGAGTTGTGCTGTCTTTATGAACCAAGTGCAGTTTTAATAAAAGCATGTATGAACAATTGACTTCATTACCACATTTCTTAACGATCCTATTAAATCAAAGTTCTCATGTGATAAAGATCATGTTGGCATTCATTTTTTCCAAACAGCTCTGGATATAAATAGACACTTTAAATGAGATTGTTTCATAAATTCTTCATGCATGTCTAGATTTATGAGTACCAGAGTCATTTGGCCAACCAGTTAATTGTCTCCATGTGTCATATTCTATCTGATATATTTAGAACAATGCCAAAATGCACAAATCAACATCTGGCACTTCCTCACTCAGATCAGAGAGACATCAAGACTTTGTGCAACGCTAACTGGGTTATGAAAACATGTCAAAAACCTGCCCATCGAAAAAAGTCCTTTTGTCAAAAAAGATCCAAAACATATCAATGGTTAATTGGAGAGTTTCTAAAGTGTTCCTTATCTTAATGCAAAATATAATTTCCTGTTTTCCTGATTTGAAAACAAAGTGATTTGCTTGTGTGTAAAGATTTTAGCTGGTTTCTACTGTGTTCTTCCATTGCACTCCTAAAAATAGCTTCTAAACAGGTTCTTTGCCTTTTATTTAAAAGTTCCAGAACCATTACTTAAATTTGTTAGTTGAAAGAACCATTTTTCTGAATCTATTTCCACATAGAACCCTTTTGTGAAACAGTGGTGTGGTACAGACGTCAGTATACCAGCATTTAATCTGTAAACATAAACAAAATGTACAGCAGTAATCAAAGAGATCTGACAATGTTTGCCCAACATAGAATTTCACTTAAATATGAACCAAGGAGACATGCATGGGTTGGTTTGGTCTGTGTGTGTGTGTGTGTGCGCGTGCGTGTGTGTGTGTGTGAGGCAGACAGACCACTGTGCATCTCATTACTCATGCTGGGGAATGTTGCAAAGGTAATTGGAAATAAAAGCGGGAAAAAGAAAAGCCTTTTTAAGACAACAAGCACCTTTTTGAATTGACTGATTTAATTGCATATTCAATATGACAAAATCCAGTTTGCCTGCTTGTTTTGTAATTGCCACAGGGAACTGCATTAGAGGATGGAGAATAGTAAGGCAACAGAAATATTGCTTTTCTTTAGCTTTACTTTCTCAAATAAAAGAAGTAAAGATGCATATTGGCAGAAAACACTTTGCTGTATCATGCTAAACAGAAGTACATTACATCAACTCTAAATAGAGAATTGACAAACGTGTTTAGGTAATTAGTTGACAATAGTTGTGCAAAAGTTGCAGAGTTGGACATGAATTTATGTTTACAATTAAACTCCTGGCAGATTTTTATTTATTTATTAAAGCAATTTACAAAACATGCCTGGTTACGTTTCAAACTGCATATCAAAACTTAAATGAGCCACTTTTCAATTTTCACACCAGAACACACTAATTTTGTAAGCATGTACGATTGCAAATGGTGCAGTGCAGTGCAGACCTCACAAAAACATAATCAGCAAACCCCTGTGGCAAACTTCTTAGCCATAAATTAAGCCATAAATTAAGTGCAAGTGTGCAGGACATTCAAGGGAGTAACATTCTGCAACTCTAATTTCTAGATGACAGATATAAATGGGAAATTTCAGTCATTAAATATTCACAGATTAGTGAACAATGATTCATGCACACGGATGTTGCTTACAGCTACTGAAAGCACTTTAATGGGTTAAGGTTTCTGTAATTGTCTCAAGGGTCATTTTCTTGCCCACTGACTGTGTGACTAGATTGTAATGTCAGAGTAACTTAGTCTGCTATAATAACAATTGCTTGCTTTGTTGTACAGCTGTATATCCCAGTGGACATGATACTAAAGGTGGCTAAAGATGTGTACAGCAACAACATAAAACAGCATAAATCTCTGATTGGCTGATGCATTTTATATATTCCCCTGATCATATCACAAAAAAATCTGGAATGGTTTCATTTACGCATCATTAAATAAAACAACAATTAGGTAATGCTATCACACAGCTGCTTAAAGATGCCAAATGTAGCGTAATTCCTTGTTCACCAATGGTTTCATTTCAGTCATAACCCTGCCAAGACAGAGGCAGAACATCTTATTCTCCAAGCCCACTTTTCCTCCTAAACCTGTATGTGGAGTGGTCGGGAGCGCAGACAAAAACCTGAAGCTGATCTTAATTTTCACTGCATAAATGAAGTGAAAATTAAATAAGTAGTTGATTTCAAATTAGGCCATTTGGCACCCAGTGAAAAACAATCCCGGAGAAATGACTTGAAATAACAGTATTAAAACACATGCATTTTGAGCAAAGATGTACAGACATTTACTGCACAACAAATTGCTTTTATCTGTGAAATTTACTTTATACATAGTGGGTTTTTTGTATCTTATGATTCATAGCCTAAATTACAATCTCAAACAGCCATAAAAACAGTTTTCACCTGCCCTCACCTTTAACTATCTGTAAACAACTGCAGGTTATTTTTACATGGTTCTCTTACACCACAGACTGGTAGATTGATTATTACTCTGTCTCTAATTGCTTCCCAGAGTCAACACATCTGACTTAAAGAGAACATATATCTGTGTGTACTATCCTAGCTAAATAGCATACAAGATTAGGATTAGGGATATTGCACAAAAATGCACAAAATGCACAAATGATAGGGCCCACCTAACTGTCTTACTATTGGCTCAAAGAAAGTAGCCTACTTTCTTATTACCAGTAAGATATTAGTGGAATGCAAATTGGGATACAACCAACAGTCACCAATCGTTTAGTACTCATTTATTTAAAGCCAACATTGGTTGTTATTCTGAAACTACCTCGTTGTGTAAAAATATTTGATTTGAAGTGTACTTTTTGAAGTAAAGCATATTGTTTTAATCTGAAATTTGTGGAAGAGCCCGTCGTGTGACATATAGGAGAACGGCTCTGTTGTTTGATGTTGTGCTTAAATGTTATGTGACATTCCTTAAAAGAACAGCTTCAGCAGAACGGACTGATTTTCCTGAGAAAATGAGCGAAATCTGGGACTGGTCGTGGATGGCAGGATAAAGCTAAAGAGATTGCGTGGGTGCGTTGCTTATTCCACGATCTGATGGAGCACGGCAGAGGAACATGGTTTTAATGAGCGATACTGAACGAACTGCCATTATAGAGAGACCGATCATCTCAGGGTATCAAAGTCACATTAAACTTGATGTACACACTGTTATTATGGGCTTGGAACCGGCAGAAAACATCCATCAGCGAATGTGAAGGGTCAACAGCAAAGAGGAAACATCTGTTTGGAAAAGGCTTAAAATGCCGAATGAAACCTGCCTTACTGTTCCATTCTGTTCTGTTTCCTTTCCCTCTCTTTCCATGCATCTGAATGTAAAGGGCTAATAAATCACACTGATTGATATAGTGCTCATGCATGTTTTTCAGGCGATTTCTCTGCAGTTTGATAAATGTTTAAATCATATCACCTCATATATCACACATGAACACTATCGTTCAAAATGTGTTTAAACACAAAAATTATTGATGAATAATAAAATTCATATATATGTACATACAAAACATGTACATACATAATTTATATATTTATATATACATAACACTCTGAATTGCATTTTACGTAACTGTGCCCACAGCTGTGAATACTTTTCACTGGTAATGTTGGTGCTCTTCTATAAATATCGTCATCATAAACATGACAGAACAGATGAAGTAAGAGTCATCGTCAGAAGCGACAGATGCTAAGACAAAGCAGAGAGAGGCCTAAATATCAACCAGCGTCAGCCATCAAAACCAGGACAGCATCTCTCATTTGATTTCTTATTAAAGCGATATTCAGAGGGTTCGCCTTACTGTGAGTGGGTTGTTATGTTGCCATGGTAATGATTTTTTCCTACTTACTGTACGTCAGTTGTATTTTGGGTGACACCATGTGGGTAGCAAGAGTAATTGCACAGAACAACCAATAGAAAATTCAGCCAAACAGAACAGAATAGAATAGTTTTATTATTGCGTATGTAGTTATTCTATACTATTAAATATCCCTTGTATGTAGTAGTAGTAGAAGTAATCCTACAAAATGAAGGCACAAAGTATTTAGACAGTTTCTGTTTGTCAAGCATTAGTTAATTATGTACTTAACTTCCTGAATTACACGTGTGAACTTACATTATCCACTAAAAAAATCACAAAAATCGCTTTATAAAGCCGCTAAGGTGTCTAAGGAAATAAAACCTGCTGTCAGTGATTAGTTAGGGCATTAGCCCAAACTGCATTTCCCAGAATTCCATGAGCGACACGATGATGAC
This sequence comes from Botia almorhae, assembly GCA_036877575.1. Taxonomy (NCBI): domain Eukaryota; kingdom Metazoa; phylum Chordata; class Actinopteri; order Cypriniformes; family Botiidae; genus Botia; species Botia almorhae. The sequence goes on from JAZGTJ010015021.1 coordinate 5,477, forward strand.
GTTTTAATTAAGATGGCGGCCCCCTGTGGCTGTCACACCGTAATACACAATGTAAAACCTTGATGATTTTTAACTCGGAATATGCGGAATCTGAATTAGTACTTAAATTTGTAGATTATTTTATATAGGAATAACGTGTTTTAAAAGTAGTGAAAATGATGAATCTGTCTCTGTTTAGATCATACGGAATTTTTCTGTCTCTTATTAAATACCGTCCGTATATTAAAATATCCCGCATTAAAAGAAAATCTCAGGGCTGCGTAAACACACACACTGTGATCAGACACAGATGGATGAGAAGTCCTGCGCAACACTTCAGGTCGAATGCAACTGAGAAGGTACATTGTGGTTTTCCTGTTGTTGCCGTACAAAAAATTGAATCACGTTCATTTGTGTTACTTCTAGTGATTAAGACATTGACATTTGATGTGGCTTTATTGTGTGGCCTGCTTACTTGTGTATAACTGTAGTGCTTTTGCAGTTCTGCCGTGAACCCATACTAAGCTATTAATCAGATTTTTGACCTTGCTTCACTCAATTTGTGTGGTGGTCACATTGAATTCTTTGCTTTCACAGGAGAGTATTGACATGTCAAAGTTTCCGGTGGAGAGAATTAGAAATTTTAGCATTATTGCTCATATTGATCATGGCAAGAGCACATTAGCAGACAGGCTGTTGGAGATTACAGGTGGGTTGTCACTTAATAAAAAAGTTTATTGTCACTTATGTGCATCTTGAAGGCAGTGGCTATTTCTTTGTTATGCTAGTTCTTTATTGTTATTCCACTTTATGTGGAGACATGCAAGCAAACAAATAAAACTGGACGTATTCCATATAGCATGGAAGGAGAATGTTTCAAATTACAGAAAGGCCTCAAAAAGCTCCAGATCTGCCTACTTTTCAAGTCTTTTAGAAGAAAATAAACACAAACCTAGGTATCTATTTGACACAGTGGCTAAATTAACCAAAGATAAAGTGTCATCTGTGTCTGACAGTTGTCAATATCATAATAACACTGATTTTATGAATTTCTTCAATAAAAAAAAATACTGCCAGAGAAAAAATCATAAACATGATTTTTCATAAAACATCTTTCTCAGGGGTTGTTCCATCCAGTACCCCACCATCTGGTCTCAGAGTTTGAATCCAGCTGACTACAGGACCTTGGGGGAAAAAGACAAACAGATTTAGTGTGGAATCCTATACCTAACCAGGTTGCTGAAAGAGATGCAGCCTGAAAAAACAGATCCTCTACTTAGTATTATTAATTCATCATTGGTGTTGGAATATGTTCCAAAACCTTAAAAACTGGCTCTTATCAGACCCCTTATTAAAAAAAACATAACTTGATCCCAGGGAACTAGTAAACTACCAGACCCATCTCAAGTTTACCTTTTATTTTAAAAATACTGGAAAAGGTGGTGTCTCTATAATATCATTTTTGATAGCAATTTCTCCTTTGAAAACCACATTTCCAATATTTGTAAAACTGCATTGATTTTAAAAATATATCAAAACTATGATACATGCTCTCTAAGCCAGAAAATTAATTCATGCATTCATGACATCAAGACTTGATTATTGCAGTGCCCTACTTGGTGGCTGCCCTGCAAGATTATTTCCAAAACTACAGATGGTTCAGAATGCAGCAGACAGAGTTCTCACAAGAACAAACAAGTATGACCATATTAGCCCAGTTTTGTCAACACTACACTGGCTGCCTATCAAGCATCATATAAACTTTAAAATGTTGCTGATTACCTACAAGGCCCTGAATGGTTTAGCTCTTCAATACCTAAGCAAGCTCCCCTCCTATTATAGTCCTTCGCATTCACTGCGATCTGAAAATTGTGGCCAACTGATAGTACCCAGAATTTCAAAATCAAGTGCTGGTGGTAGATCCTTTTTGTATTTGGCGCCCAAAATCTTCCCAGTGTTGTCCGGGAGGCAGATACATTGTCAGTTAAAATCTAGATTAAAGACCCACCTCTTTAATCTAGCCTAAACATAGTCCTATGGATTTATTACTCAAATCTCTTAAGGGATTGTTAGGCTGTATTAATTAGGCCATACACTTGCATTAAGTGTGCTTGTGGTTGTATTTATGCTAATACTTAAGTCTCTTTCTTTGTGTATATTGTGTTTAGGTGCCATTGCAAAGACGGCAAACAATAAGCAGGTTTTGGATAAACTGCAGGTGGAAAGAGAGAGAGGAATTACTGTTAAAGCACAGACTGCATCTCTGTTTTGCCAACACGAGGGACAGACATACCTGCTTAATCTGATCGACACACCTGTCAGTACATCCAGTCAAATATCACTTACAGTACCATTTAAAAGTTTAGAAACACTTACTCATATTTTATTAATGTTTTTACACATTTTAGAATTATAGTAAACTAAATTTTTTATTTTAAAAAGTTACATTTGTGTTATGTTGTGACTAAAGATAATTCAAAATAAATTAACGTAGCAATATTCTAGCATTTTCAGTTTAGTCACCCTTTGCCTAAAATTTACAGAAATGTTTTCCTGACATTTTATTACCCAGTTTCTTGACATGTCACACTACGATGCTTTTTAAACAGTGTTGAAGAAGTTCTCATCTATTATGAGCTCTGAATTGCTGCTTTTTCTTCATTATTTGGTCCAAATCATTTAATTAATAAAAAAATTAATCAAATTGTAATTTTTTAGAACGTAATATGTTGCCAAAATTTTATTTTTGTCTACAAAAATAATTTCAAACATGAGTTTGATTATGAGTTTAAGATTATGAGTTTTAAGATTATGATAAACATTTAAGTCAAGTGTTTCTCAATTTTAGACTGGCACTGTATGTATTAATTTAAAATTACTAAATAATACATTTTTCTGCTTGGAACTAGTGTGTTAAATATTTAGGCCTTCATGTTGTAGAAAGTATAGAAAGTTGTAACCTGAAGTTATAAGAAGTTATATGTTTTAGGGCCATGTTGACTTCAGCTATGAGGTGTCACGGTCTATTTCTGCTTGCCAAGGAGTTCTGCTGATTGTAGATGCAAATCAGGTAAAATATTACATTTACGATCAATAACTAATGTAAAGCTAATCAATAACCACCTGTTTCTCCTAACATCAGGCCTGACTGATATTTTAAAACATTATTTACATTTACATTTACATTTAGGCATTTGGCAGACGCTTTTATCCAAAGCGACTTACATTGCATTATACTACACATTGATCACTATTCATTGAGTATGTGCAATCCCTGGGATCGAACCCAAGACCTTGGCGTTGTTAACACCATGCTCTAACCACTGAGCTACAGGAAAGCTATAAACATTTATAATTATAAACATTATTGGTCAGAGAAAACAAAGAAAATATTATAGTTGTGCAGATTTTAAATAGTTTGCTGAACACAGTAGTAAAGATTCTTTACTCTTTGATTCATTAGTATTAGTATCTGCTGCAGTTTAAGAAATTCTAAGAGTCTAAACACAGAACTTCAAACTGCAGTCTCTCTTTATTACTGTTTAAAACTGATTGTAGTCTCTTTCTAATGCATAGGGGATTCAGGCGCAAACAATGGCCAATTTCTATCTGGCATTTGAGGCTCAACTTACAATCATTCCTGTGATAAACAAGGTAACAAATCTTTTGAATTCTTTCCATCAAAGTCAGTTCTTACGCCATTTGAAATTTTGATATGGTGTTTTTCTTTTTATTAGATTGATTTGAAAAATGCTGATCCAGAGAGAGTGGAAAAACAGATTGAAAAAGTCTTTGATATTCCAAAGGAAGAGTGCATCAGGGTCGGTTAAAACAGTAGTTGGATAAAACAGTAGTTTTCCATTTATTAAAACATTTGTCACTGTAACTCTCTATTTCTATTGTAATCCTGTGATTGTGGTGCTTATTATCTTCAGATCTCTGCAAAACTGGGCACCAATGTGAACCAAGTTCTCCAGGAGGTAGTAAAGCGGATTCCCCCGTGAGTATAATGTTTTTAGCCATTTCTCAAGCAAGGTGTGTAGCTAGAGATGTTGATTTTCTGTGGAGAAACTGGGTGTTGGCGTGTGAGATTGGGTTTTATAAGGCCTACCTGCTTTATGATCAGGTAAGGGCGCTATTCACCCATTACCCTTTCATGTTGCTTTGACAGAAACGTTTCCCCATAATACAATTAATAAATACAGTATTTTAGGCTTATGTTGTTATTTATGTTTTTGTTTTTAATGATTATGAACACAAATAAAAAGATTTAATATTTTACTTATCATTCCAGTAATTGTTAGTAACTTACATATTAATATTACATATTATATAGTAGTAACTTATAGATAATCATATTGAATCAACAGAAATACATTGAGTCAGTTATTTTACATTTTTATTGAATTAAATATTTCAATCTTCTGTCTTCCCACTCCATTGGTTCCTGATGATCAATGTTAGGAGGGTTTTTGTGTGTACTTATTTCTGAAATAATGTGGTTTTAGTCCATTGGTTGAAGATAGTATGTAATATATAGGGCGGCATGAGTGCTTGTTCTGGAAACGCTAGCCAGTCTTTGGATTTGTCTTCTTTGTCAATCCTTTGTTTTTTATGTGGCGGTTCATCTTTATTTGTTCTACAACTATTCATTTACACCCCTTTTGGTGTTTTGAACATACTTCATTTTTAATACCTTTGGTTAAGGTTTGAGCTACACTATACTGTCTTCTTTTATAGACTGTGTGTGTGTGTGTTAATAGGTTGATTTTATTAGATTGCCAGCACATGACATTACACATTTGTAAACAACTAGTCACCATTGTGCTTGATTCTAAAGTGTTTTCACTTGCTTTGCTACATTCTCATTGGGTGATCTCATATATGTCACATACTAGGTAACTTTAGTATGTTGTTGACATTTGCACCTGTAGGTTTTCAATCTCTCGTGCCCTTGTGGAAATGAATTTGGAATTAAATTTAGTAATAAATATCTGTAATGATGCGTAATGAGGTGACATGTTTATTCTGTCTCATTCAGTCCAACAGCGAGAGTGGATGATTCATTTAAAGCCCTCGTCTTTGATTCCACCTTTGACCATTACAGAGGAGTAGTGGCCAGTGTCGCTCTGTTTGGTGGGCGTGTGTCCAGAGGGGACAAGATTGTCTCCGCGCACTTGGGAAAAACTTATGAGGTCAATGAGCTGGGTGTCCTGAGACCAGACGAACACCCAACAGAAACACTGTGAGCATCTAACTTACACTCACTGTACAGACAATTTGCTTGAAACCTTGTAAAACTGCTTGAAACCAGTTTCTGTGGAAGGTGCTTCAAACACAAACACTTGAACTCGATAAGTGAATGAGCAGTGAGGCTGCTGTGTTTGTTTTTAGACACAACCAAGGTACAGAATTTGAGATTTCCCATGTTTAAAGGTTAAAGGTTTACCAGTTTACCATACATTAAACATGGGAAATCTCAAATTCTGTACCTTGGTTGTGTCTGACAACAAACACAGCAGCCTTACTGCCCATTCACTTATCGAGTTCACTCACAGTGTTTGTGTTTGAAGCACCTCCCACAGAAACTGGTTTCAAGCAGATTTACAAGGGACCATAATGTCAAGATTTAGAGCAAATTGTTAAGATCTTGAGCAAATTAAACTGATATAAAATAACACAGTAACACTTTATGGTTCTATTTTTTTAATTAGGTAACTACCTTAGTTAAATAATACAAATAATTAACAATACTCTAGCAACATGTATTAATATTAATGTTAATTTACTTATACATTTTGTAAGTTAAAAGTTGTATCTTAGTTTATGTATTTCTATTTGCCTTCATTTACATTAACAAAGCATAATAAATGCTGTAAAAATATATAACGGTCATTGTTAGAACAGTCACTAACAACGGTCACGGTTACTTCTTGGTAGAAAGTTGAAAACAATTGACATTTATGAATTTGTACACCATCTGCTCGTGGACAGGACACTCAGTATTGTGAGCTTTTATAGGCTGTGAAACAGACATGACCTGATTAGGCCGCATTTTTCAGGTTTCAGACACAGCCCCTGTCAGCTGCACAGACCTAACCTTTAACTTTTCACAAATGACTCTTTGCTCTCAGGTATGCCGGGCAGGTGGGTTACGTGATAGCAGGGATGAAGGAGGTGAAAGAGGCTCAGATCGGAGACACACTTTACCTCCATAATCAGCCTGTGGAGGCGCTGCCAGGTTTCAAACCAGCTAAAGCAATGGTGTTCGCAGGTGTGTGTGTCTGAGCCCATCCCGAGGGCTGTGTTTGAGCTCTCTCACACTGAGCTGGAATTTATAATAAAGTTGAAATAACTTTGTGGTGCAGGAGGGTGTAATACAGTGACTCACTGCTGGAGATATTTAATACTGGTTGCATTCTTAGTATGGCAAGATACCGTTTCTGAGATGGTCACCCCCTTCCTAAAATAGTTTGCGTTTTTTGAGTACTTTCAGCTCAAGATTAATTTACCCACACTGTCACAAAAAAACGATTTAAAAAGTCTTTTTTACCAGCTGCTATTAGACTGTACAGTCAGCAGAATACAAAATGATAGATTATATTAGAATTAGAATATTAGAATCACCTGGATACTGGGAAATAATTGTTGTTTTTGTGAATTTTGTTTAGATTTTTATTCTTTATTTATATTATTTTACTATTACTATTAATTTGAGATAAGTGCTGCTGTGACATTATATACGTAAGCACTGACAGTCTGCCTTAACTGCCAATATAAAGACACATTTTCCTCAATTTGTCCACTAAGTATGTTATTGGTCTTTTATAAATATGAAATAAATATACTGTTTTTAAGTCTAGGTTACAAATACATGTGAAGTAAAGCTAAAATTGTACTTTTTTCAGGCATGTATCCCATGGACCAATCAGAATACACTGCCCTGTGCAGCGCTGTGGAGAAACTGACGCTTAATGACTCCAGTGTAACAGTACAGAGGGACAGCAGCCTGGCGCTTGGGGCCGGCTGGAGGTATACACATATACACATACATGCACACACACATACATACAGTACATTCACACACATATACATGCATACACATATACAGTCATGGTCCAGATTATTGGCATCAGTATATTCCCATTCATATTTACATGTTTCTTAGCACACCAAGGAACATGAAATTGCTAAGCCATGACTCCAGTGTCACAGGATGGGGCAGAACAAAGGCCATAGTATATCCATCACAATCGTTAAAACCAAAGAATAATTTCTGGTGTGCAGCACAAGATTGTTGAGCTTCACATAATAGAAATTGGCTGTAGGAAAATAGCTAAAACAGAAAATTCCCATTTTTACCATCAGAGCAATAATTAAGAAGTTCTAATCAACTATGCTATAAACCTGCCTGAAATAGGACATGTGTCTATATTGTCTTAATGCATGTTGAGGAGGATGGGTTGAGTGGCCAAAGATTCTACAAGGATAATAAAGGGAGATTTACAGAAATTAGTTGAGTCTTGGGGTCAGAAAGTCTAAAAAAAATCAAACAGCACATACATTACCCCCAATTTGGGAGGGTGTCAAAAAAAACCTTCTGCTCTAATCCAAAAATAAACTTCAGCATATTCATCAAAATCAACACAAAATTAGGGTTCTGCCATGGCCATTCCAGTTCCCTGACCTGAACCATATAAAAACCTAGTGGGGTGAACTGAATAGGAGTATATGTGTTCCCTGGGCATTGAACCCACAACCTTTGCACTGATAACACAATGCGCTACCAGTTGAGCTACTGGAAAGCTTATGAAGAAACTGGAGAGATTCTCTACAAAAGAATGGTCTTTGATCTCTTTCAAGGTGTTTTCCAACTTCATCAGGCATTATTGGATAAGACTTATAGACTTCGCTGTGGTCTTTGCAAATGGAAGTTGCAAAAAGTGAATAAAAGGTTGCCAATAATTGTGGCCAGCACGAATTGGGGAAAAATATTAATTTTTAAATTCTTATTAATTCCCCTCACTTTCAATTGTTTTACTTCAATGAAACATTAGATTTTTGTGATTTCTTTTTTTAAAGATCAAAATAAACAGTGCAAATTTATTTTTACAACCTTCGGTAACACTTTATAATAACTACACCCTATGAATCATTAGTTAAGCATTGGTAAATAGTTAATTAATCATTTATAAAGCATTGTTCCTACATTAATAGACA
>JAZGTJ010015023.1:0-13673 GCA_036877575.1 Botia almorhae
GACAAGTTCTCACAGTTGAAGAGGTATAAAACACAGCTTACCTTGTGTTGTCGCACCGCGAAATCTTCTGAAAACGTGTGTGTGAAATCTCTTCAGCTGGACTTCTCTTTTCCACACACAGACTCACTCTCTCCTCTGTCCGTTTGGCAAAAACGGTCCAGGGAGGAATGTGGGCTCGGTTAAAGGAGGAGTTTCCTCAAAAGCTCCAAAAAAACCTCTGGGTTTGAGCCTACAGACTCAAAATGAGCAAGTTTGTGTCCACCCAAACCCTGAGAGAAAAGTCTAATTTTACCACAATTACATAATTACAGAACAATCACTGATGCTTTTCTGATATGGTCAAGTTGGCGACTTAAATATGAATTTGTAATGTAACAACACAGCAGGTTTATACTTTACTGACATTGTACTTCATGCTGTTATTTACAGTTAGCGTCGATTATTATATTTTTACCCTGTTTGTTTAATGAAATGTTTATATTTAGACAATTATAGGACTACTGTATGGAGCTATCTGGAAAATGATTTCCTGCTGGAGGAAACACAGACCACCCAAAAAAACATTTGTTTCTCACCCATAAATCCGAGAAGTCTTTTAATCTTTCCGCTCCAACAAGTATGATTGAACAGAACATAAAATCTTATATAAACAATTCAGAGTGACCATCTTAATAGCTCTGTAAGTTAAATGTATTTTTTTTATTTCGGTACGTTATTATTTTTTAAATTCATTTTCTTTTTTTGCTAAAGGACAGTGAGTGTGTGCTCTCATAGGACTTGTACCCTTTGCGGGCTGTGCCATGAAAGAAAACTGTTTGCTCTGGTGCACACACATGCATGTTTACTTATCTAAATGGAGACATTCCATAGACTTCTATTGCTTTTTATACACAGCTCGTTATAAACCAGTATATATAACCCACACTCTAACCCTAAACCTAACAAAAAAAGTCAGCATTTTCGCAATTAAAAAAACAATATATTGTTTTTTAATATAAAATAATATATTTTGTAGGTGTTTTACAAATGAGGACGTCCACAATAGGTTTTGCTCAGATTTTGGGTACAAAATTGTCCTCAATATATAGTTAAGTAAACCTTAACCATACAACACACAAACTCGGGCTAGTTTTTCGCTAATTGTTAGTAAATACAGAAACGAATGTGATTGTTTGTTACATCTGTATGATGCTCTACGCTGTTTTTCGGCTGATGACAGTGTCCGCTCAGCTGATTACTAGAGGTGTTAGCGCCCCCTTGTGTACATTTTGTGTACATCTCATTTGCTACCTTTAAATTGATTATGTATATCAGAATTATATATAGATAGATAGATAGATAGATAGAGAGAGAGAGAGAGAGAGAGAGAGAGAGAGAGAGAGAGATGGAGGGCTAAAGTGTGTTAGCACTGCTATACCCAACTCATAAAAAGAGATGGGTGAAACCGTACTAATTTATTTTTGGCCGTGTAAAAACCATCGTTAAAACGTTTTTTATTTTATTTTAATGGTTTCAAGTCTACTTTTGCCTCCCTATACCGCCATCTCAGTTTGAAACATAACATTTCGAAGAGTTTTTTTAAAACTAGATTCCAGTCCTGCCACATAAACAGTCTGTGCAGATGTCTGAGGGAGCAGAGGGCTCTGCTATGAGTGGCAGTCTGCAGAGATGCAAAAATAGGAAAAGGAAGTGGAAGAGACTGTGGTTCCTGCAGGGTGCTCTACACCTTTAAAGCATGAGAGGTGAGGCCCAGAGTCTCCCACACAAACACAAATACTAGATTACTAACACACACGTATACATAGTTTAGTAATTACAAATAAGTGTACCATGGAAATGTGCTGATCAAACAGTATGAAAAGCAGGGGGGAAAAAATCAAGGTTTTATTTCAGCTTTTACAAACAGTAATAATTTTTACATGGCCTTAAATTTCTTATTGGCCCCTAGTTCACATTAATTTCTCACCCTCTGCTGTCTCTCCCTTTGCTGTCTCTCCCTCTGCTCTCTCTCTCTCCCTCTGCTCTCTCTTTCTCCCTCTGCTCTCTCTCCCTTATACTGCACACAGCAGACAGGTAACACACTGCACACAGGTATAACACAAAAACATGCACAAACACATCTCGACAATATTTAGAAACTACCTTTACATGGCATGTATACCACATGCAGGAATCAAACTCACACAGCGTTATTTTTAGTAATGCTTCGGGTTTCCAAAGTTTTTTATTATTTTATTATGATAATATATTGTTTAATCAAATTAAATCTTTAGAAAAAGTATACGAAAATAAATAAAACTCAGATTTTGCAGGTGGGTAAATTCCAATGGAAAAAGCCACAGTGTTACACGGTTTGATTTATCTTGAGTTGTACTGCTGACAACTCCTGCACTGACAACTCCTGCACAATTCCAGACAGCTAAACCCATTATGGTCTTAAACCCTAAATCACATCACAGATGCATGTACCTGAGAAAACCAGCAGAATCACACCATGTAAACCTTGTTTTTAATCTTCCTTGTCTTTTTGCCTGCTGAACTAAAGGACAGAGTTCTTACAGCGTGCATAATCACACAGAACATGTAATGCTGGGAGTTTTCCTCCTGCATGCCTTCCAGTGCCTCACCTTATTGGCTTTATGGACTAATTAGGAGTGCCAAATATATTCAGTGTTGTTCAGTGAAGCCTCAGTTTGCTCAGTTGTTGTAAATGACCGTTATAAATCTACTCATCTGTGTTGGCGAACAAAGGTCAATGGTAATTTGTTAAACTGTAACTGCTTTATGCAGATATAATTCAGTGCGGTCGTTTATACACTAATGCAGTGAATTCATGTAAAATTAAAATTAATATAAGAGCGAGGCATTTAACACCATTTTGGATTAACACAAAAAGCGATGACAGGCTTGTTATAGAAAATATATTGTTAATTTATGTAATAAATTGCTTAATAAATAATTATTACAATTATCTTGATTAATAAATGTAATAAATTATAATAAATGCTAAACATTTAGAATGGCTTGTCTGCCACCTCAGATATTAAAATGTTTTATATGAAGTAACCCCATATGATGTTTACATTTGGATCTAATTTGTTGTATAGCATAAGGCTCAAAATCCTCAATCTGTTCACAGTGTAATATGAATTTGCAGCAATATGAAGATATTGCTATGATTTTTTAAATCTTATGTAGTTAATTTATAGTGGTAGCTACATAAATGACAATGGCAATCATACCTTTGGCACAAAAAAACACTATAAAATCATTACAGTAGTCATCAAAAATGAAAAGAATTCTTGACTGTCTTAAAATCTTATTTCAAAAGAGATCCTATATGCATTATTATTATTATTATTGGGCAGTATATGGTTACCATGGTAGCGCCTTCAGATCTGCATGCATTCGAAGGCCACGCTGGGTAAAAGCTCGATGCAAATCAGCATACAAATACTGTCTCCTTTAATTAAAAATCAGAAAGTGCCACAAGGTTTATTGAGGCCTGCAGGATAGGCCCTCCTAATAGCTACAGAATCAGTGTGTTAAAATGCTCCACACTAACACTAAAATCTTCGTCAATCGTTCAACGACTGTACAATCAATTTAATCAGAATCATCCAATGAAAAGCACAATAAAGATTTGTTTCTTAGCTTTCATTAAAGCAACTGTATCATATTAGTAAAGATTGATAATAAGGTCATTTGGCTTCATGTTCAGATTTTTTTTGTATCGTGTTAAAATAAAACGATTATATTACGCGCACGTCTCTGATCAAAAGATGTACAATAAATATGAAAGTATCATTTTTTCCAACTGTTCAGATACAGCCTGTAGAGGGCAGCACACACGTAATCAAAAACAACCAGTTATGCCTTTTCTTTATCAGTCCGTGGGGTAATAATAAACCATAATACATATATATATATATGTATAAATACATATATATATATATACATATATAAATACATATATGAACAATTGTTTATGCAGAGTAAAATCACGTGACTCTCGATTTAACCTGTCTTTTCTGCTATTTCACCCTCTACCTAACAACCAATTCTATTCATAAATAATAACGAACTCAAACCACATTACTTTTTCTATTTATGTATTATTTCTTTATTATAAAAAATGGGCCTCCAGGTCAGCAACAAACATGGTCCAACTGTGTACATACTGTGCTTTTTGAGGTCCAGAGTTAAATGTTTATCCCTCTAGTAAATAATCTCAATAACATTTCTGTGTGTGAGCTCCATTATCAAACTGCAGCCTAGAATTGTGATATAACCAGGTTAAGATAATTAGCTTCATCGAAGTGGTCTGTGGCATTTCAGTCAACCGAGAGGTTAATTAAGCAGCAGAATGCCTAAATAATTAATATGATAGGAAAAGAAACCGCACAAAACATTTAACCCTATTTCTTTTCATGCTTTGAAATATTAATGAAGCAGAGGTCCACCATTCTTTTGTAAGCCCCGGATAGAGACCGGGTGGAAACCGTTATTTAGATAACTGGGATCAGTTTTCCACACTTGAATATAACCCTTTCACTACAGGACAAAATACACATCTGATGTCAGATCAGCCAGAAATGCTGTTTCAGTCAAACAGTCTGTTGCATTATTAGTCTCTATTAGTATGTTGTAGCTCTACAGTAGGTTGGCCTCCTTAGACCAAAGCTTTACTCGGTCAGTAAGGTCAGGGCACAAAGCATACGACTGTAGGACTGATATAGATTATAAAAGTACAGAGGCCCTTATAAAAGGACAGAAGCCTGTCTTAAGCAGAAAGATGACAACCGTGTGGCAATATGACAAGAATTGATGAGAATGATGTTAAAGAAGAAAAGTAAGAGATAAATGGGACTGTTCCAGTTACCAGACTCCCCCGAGTTACTCTGACCCAGTAATGGAAAAGTTATAGACACATTCTAAACATTTCATTGCTTAAACAGTTATCTAAGTGGGGGCGGGGCTATACTACTGTTAGCATATCAGGTGAAGAGACCAGGTGAGCAGTACAAAGAGTTGTGTCAAGAAAATAACAAAGTTGAATGTGGAGAAGACTTCTTAAATACACGTCGTGTATTTAAGTGTCTGTACTACATCCATTAAACCAGCATATATCTTAATTGCCTACGAAAACCTACTGACGCACATAATAAAACATAATAAGTCGCTGAACAATTATAGCATAATACCAGAGAGAAATTATACAGTGTGATGCCAAATCCTCTCAACCGAACCGTTTCTATTAACTGCAGCTGATTGGTGCTGTGGTTTCACTGAGAGCAGACAGAGAAGTCATGTTTTCAGTTTTACCAGTCATTTTACTAAATCATCTGTGAGTTATTCACAAGTAGTTGTTCTTCTGGGTCCTAAAGACCTGATGCAAAACGGTCTGTTGGCCTCAGGAACAATTAAATGTTTTTCAACATTACTGGCTTTTATAGTTACATGTATGAGCTTTACCTCCAGGCTAACTCTTACACAATAGCTTATATTGTTATGAAATTGTTATGAAAAAAGTGTTTTTGTCGTTGTCCATTTGTCCTGATCAAAATACATCTCAATGGTAAATTAACATCTTTTGTTTACAGTTAGAAATGCACCCGTGTTAACCATTCTTTGCTCAATCATGTAATTTTCCCTTCTGATTTTCCATCATCCTCACGCTTGCCTAGCATATATGCTCTTTGGGGGGGGGTGAATTTCCTTTTTCCTTCCTACTGAGTTCCTGTCATTACTCACAGACTGCGTGTTTGCCCTGGAACTGAGAGGATACTGCAGGGAAAATATACCGACTCCAACCCAGCCAGTTGTATGGCTTCCCGGCTATCAGCCACACTGGACACACTGGACAGTTTTTAGATTGGCAGACCAATAAGGGAAGTTATAGTCATTAGAAACATTCCTTAATGTCTGTTATGTGTTGAAGCATTGAAATATGTTCAACATGATGTTAATCAGAAGTTATTCTGTACTATACTATCAACAAATACCAACATTGGTAACTCAAACTAGCCTTATCAAACGGGAAAGACATCTTTCGGAAAGCAACTCAAAGTACCACTGTATACAAACAACTGTACATGTTAAACATAAATAGATAGACAGACAATGTCTTGAACATTTATCAGTGACTCATTGATAAGACTCTTTACCTGGCCGACGTCACTCCTCCATTATTGTCAACCCCAGGCGGGCACTCAGACTTACAAAGCAACAGAAAGAATAAGAGGCGCATTATAGAAGCGCTCTTTGACATTGGTAAGTTTAATGCTTATAGCTTTAAACTTTCAGCTGGTTTTGTACGTGAATTTCTCCCACCGGAGATCACCGGATTGTGTACCGTGAAGCGATCCACGTTGTCCTGGTGTTTGAGAGTCGCCACTAGCATTCAACAATTTCCAACTAATGCATTTATAATTTCACGGAAAACAGATGTAGACGTAAGGTAATTTTATATATGAAAGACGCTTTTAGGACAGGAAGTCCCAAATGTTTGATATATGCAAGTTCAAGCGAGGTTTGTCTTTTGACAGTGTTTCATTAAAAATGTTGCCATAAGTATTAAAAAGTTAGTCAGACAGACAGCTTTACTGCTGCTGTTCTTACGGTTGCAAAACACGTGTCTGTGTAACTGCTAGCCTACTGTCCAGTCAGATGAAGAGACAAGTATCTCGTCCTGAATGATTTTCTTAGGATCAGTGTTTGGTGGCGTAAACCGCAGAGCAAATTTGCTTCACACCCGAAGCCGCGTCTTAAACGTGGTCTCCATAGTTAGCGACTATTGGCTGGCAAGTTCTTAAAAGCCATGTGGGCACATATCAGCACTAAGTTAACTGACAGATGTTCTTAAATGTAAGGATTTATCACTCTGTATCTGTTTTTTTCTCACATTACATTCTTTTCATCCTGTTAATCGTTCTTTTTTGTTGCCTGTCATTTGGTGAAGAGTGTTTGATTGTGTGTGTGATGCATAACTGTAACTTTAATCTGAAGTGCTAAAATGTTTATAAGAAATAATACATTCTCTGAGTGAGAAGTGATGATGATTTGTGACTGTATGCAGTGACCTCTGACCTTTATTCATTTCTTTGTAAGTGTGTGTAGGCAGGTGATTGCTTGCCATGGCTCTGTGTTTGCAGATTGCCTTCAGTAATTATAACCTGGCATATCTTACCCCAGTGGAAGAGGAAGGCCATGTGCCATCAAGATGACGGATGTCAGCACGGGTCAGTAAAGCTGCATCCACACAGAAGCTGTGTTCCAAAACCTAGCGAGCTGCCTATTGCCTACGTAGGCAGTTGACTCTTAAGGCGGCAGAAGACACTGTTTCAGAGGAAGCCCACTATGTACTCCACATGGAAATACTTCTTCATCTATGAGGGGTGTATTTTACATTTGGTGCTGTTGAATATGGCAGAGGAGGCTCTACAAATACTAATACTAATATCTTGCTAGACATGCTTTTGAAATAGGGTTGTTTTTATGGAACTGCATAAGGTATATTGGTACAATATATAAGTGAGTGGCAGTTATATGTCACCTCAAGAAGTGAGTGTGAGTATATACTGTTATTAAATACTGGTTTTAAAGTATGATATCGTATATACTAATATATGCATATTGTTCTAACGTGTTATTATTGGACTGTTGTTGTTATTGGAGGTAATAATGCTTTTTATAACTGAATTTAACCCTCAAAATTTAACAACATTAAAAAAATTTTCAAGTTCATTTATGTTTTGTTGCATGTGTCTGCAAAAATACCATACTCTTGTTGCTACAGTCAAAACCAAAGAACTGTGTACTTTCATTGTAACCTAGAATTAATCACTAATGTTATTAAACTAAAATAAACTGACAGAACAGTTCTAAGAACTTTTTGTACTGCTTGAAAGTGTAATTGCTTAATTTATTATGATTTTACAGTAGTCCGCAAGACGTTTGCTGAGTCCTTCACAGCGTCTTAAACTAATTTAAAAAGATGGAAACTACTGCCATCAAGCGGCAGTGTTTTGAACTGCACTTTACAGTCAATTTAATTTGACCCAACTCAGAATTAGATGAAAATCAATAGGACATACAGAAACGTGCAGAAATGCGCATTACACCGCAGTGATTCAATAATAAGGATGTGGTACTAGAAATTGAGATTGTTTCTAAATTAAGTGAAACACTTTTATTCCTTATGAATATTATGAATATATCCCCGAATATTAATGTTAAATAGAAAGTTATATGTATCTTGTTAAGAATACTCTGATTATAATTTGTATTTCCTTAATACAAATTGTATATAACTTCTCAGTGAGTGAGCACCAATCTCTGATATGGCAGTCAAAGCTGATATTTTTACAAATATATAAAATTTTATAATTAATGTTTTCAATTTATATTGTCATTAGATATATGTGTGTCTTTTAGTATCCTGACATGCTGACAAGAATAATAGATGC
This sequence comes from Botia almorhae, assembly GCA_036877575.1. Taxonomy (NCBI): domain Eukaryota; kingdom Metazoa; phylum Chordata; class Actinopteri; order Cypriniformes; family Botiidae; genus Botia; species Botia almorhae. Next base: position 8,469 of record JAZGTJ010015023.1, read on the forward strand.
CAAAAACAAAATAAAAAATATACATTTTATCCAAAACGCACAATAAAGCTTTTCAATTTAAAGTTTTATCTGCAATATCATACATTGAAAATATTATTTAGGACCATATTCTGTTAATGTCCTCAAATAAGAGTATTGTGTTGTCGAACAATAGACGATTGAAGTACGAACAATTCCGGAGGCCCAGAACTCTTTCAGAATATATCGCGTTACGCTTTTTACTGTATTGGATAGCGGTATGTATTTTTTAACATACTGAAAACATTAAATAAATGTAAAAATGTTTCCACATAGAAGGATCCAGAAAGAAGATTTACAGGGGAAGTGGCTGCACAGCGTGGCGCAGTCGTGCGGTAGATTAAGCTCTCTTTAATGGTACGTTCTAGCCAATAGGACAAACACTTTCTATACTGAACAAAACGACAGTAAGCCAGGGCGGCAAATCTTGTAGACCGCGTTATAAATTGCATTTTAATCCCGCCACAACCTACTAACTTCACTCAGTTACAATAATCGTTAACAATCGTTAATCGGTACAGACTTGAACAGGTTTTGACAGTTGCAAAGCAACCGTTTAATATTGCGTCCCACCTATTTTATTGTTCACCATGGGCGCGTAAGAAATCTAAGCGCTAAATGTTAGCAAAAGTGTTGTTTTCACGTTATTGCGTTGTTATTGCGATGGGACGTTGGAATTATCGTGTTGAAATATGTGGCAAGTTGCCTTTTTAATCGAAAGCCAACAAATATCAATCCCCGGGCTCGTGGATGAGAGGCTCGCGCGAGAGGAGACGCATGCGCACTGACACTTTGTGCCATATTGGAATGAGGTCGTGAACGACTAGGCGGAAAAAGACACGGCATCTAAAACCGACTTGAAAAACTCCTCATCGGTAAGAAACGAAATGCAATCCTAAATATTTACGTATTTTACCCTTTGCACTAATCGACCGTGGCTTTAACGAGCTATTTGGCGTTGCCTTCATCTTTTTTCCCGTCTCCAAAAAAAGGTGACTTGTGCTCGCTCGTATGAGTGCTTGGCTCTATTGCTTGAGCTATGACGTTTCAGTAACTTGACTTGGTTACAGGCGTTTTTAGCATGTGCACGAAATCAGCCGCACTTACACCAGCGAAAAGCCTCGCTAAGAAGAGAAAGCGCGTGGTGTAATACTGGCAGTTGTCAACTGCATTTTGTGTCTTTCGGAATGAAAGTTGCTTTCGGCGTGAATGTATTAAATGCTATTATCCAGTTATGTGTAGCTAGCCAAACACACTGCGCTCGACAATGCACCTATCATCTCTTACCAGAGGATTCAGAATATAAAAAGAATATTATAGAATATTAGCGATCGGTTTTGTAGATTACTGTAATATTTAATGCGAATTGTCGATTATTTGGGTTTTGCTTATACACAATATTGCTGACTTATTTTAATTATGGACAATTGTTTTTTTATTGTAACCCGTATATTTAAGTGCTAAAGTTTAATGGTAAGGTTTTTCATGCACTTTCAGAAATGACAGTTTCAGTCTTTGGTGGTGTTACATAATAGAAGTTGTGTTGTAAGTCACATCACTTAGAATAGCAAGTTCTGCGGCAGCTTTCCGTTGGTGTCTTAGTAATAGAAATGTCATAGAAATAAAAGAAACAGTGCACGTATATGCCTATAAATAGTTTCACGATTACATGAAAATCGTCTGAACCACGCTGAAAATATTTGCATTGAATTTGACTTGAATTGTCTATATATCTAATCTCACTATATTGACTTTATGTACCTTCTGTATGTTTTAACAATGTCTATGAATTATTAGTTGTATGTAGTGTGTGTGTCAAAGACTTTTAAAGTATGTCGATCTGTGTTTTAGAGGTCCTGGCTGTGGCTGATCCACGTGATAGCGGTCACTGCGTCATTTGTCATGATCTTATTTTCGCTATCTAAAACAGTTTATATTGGCTACAGTAATGCACGCTGTGGTTTTGCTTGTGTGTTCATGTTTATCGTGGGATTTGTTCAGTTGAGGGGTAGCTGTTTTTAACGTAAGGTGATGGAGCGGCAGACTTTGGCAGGAATGTGCTGAGGGTTCTAAGACAAACCCGAAATAGATTTCCGCTGTTCTGGGGTATCCTTAAACCTTCAGAAGTGTAACATCCTAGTACCTTTCCTATCTGAAAAATCACCATAGTAACCATATTTACCGCCGAATACTAGTTACTACAGTTTATGTTATTATTGTGTATATTGAATTTATATTGGTTCTCTTTCAAACCCAAGTGTGAAAAAACGTACGAATCTTAATGTCTTAAAGTACTTTATTTTAGTTATGGTTGGCATGGTCATTTTTTGTAAGGGTAAATTCTTCACATCAAAGCTTCTTTGATAAACTTTAAGAAACTTTGAAAGTCGTTTTCTTTAATTGCTTTATTTTATTTATGGTAACCATGGTAATTTTGTTAGGATTAATCGGTTGATAATTATACCGAAGGAAAGGGACATTGTTTTTAAACAGCCCAGGCTGCTCTTTTAAGTCCCTATTGGGGACAACTGTGACCCCCAGTATATTGTGTCTGTGGCCTGGGCTGTGCTTTAGGGCTCTGAGATGGAGCTGGACTGGAGGGGGTGCAGTGTAAGAGTTGATCCCAGTGCAGCAGGAGGGTCGTGGCCCACCAACGGCTGTCAGGGAGAATGTCTGACTCTCTTTAATAGAGACGTCAAGCTCCACAAAGACAGCTTGACAGCTCGGGATGAATGAACAGAGTTGATGGAACTTTGTTAGCCATTTTTTATTCTTTCTCGATTTTAAGAGTGACATTTCAGACTGTATGTTAAGTTTAAACTGAGGGATGTGTCTGGATTTTGTGTGCGTGTGTGTTTCTAGTGAAGCTTGTTTGTTAAGTTTATTTTCTTTTTATAGTTTAAGTGGCTTGTATTTCATTGTAATTTTAATGTTTCCTTTTATTTATAGCCTATGTATTGCATTATACGAGACTTTAGTATGCCTTTTAGTTGAACATTTAAATCTACACAAGCCTTTTCATATTGCAAAGCTATGTATAGGGCTGAGTGGGAGAAGGGCCTTTTATCATTGAAGCTACAAACACACCAAAGACTCCTCCTGCTTACTTAAATGAACTAGACTGTGTGAAATGTGGATTGTACAAGTCTTCTCATGTTTCTGTTTTGTCACACGCACACACACAGTTTTATTGTTTTAATACGCTAGCATACACAGCTTGTTATGAACAATATAACCTAACCCATATCCACACTCTAACCCTAACAGAATAAAAGCTTTATTTACTATAGCATATTTTTGAGGACGTCCTCAAAAGGAGGTTTGAGGTACAAATTTGTCCCCAATACATGGTTAAGTAACCCCCCCCAGACACACACAATCTCTCTAACACACATTGTAAGAGGCAAATAGTTTCAAAAAGGCTTTTATATAAAACATAATTCAAAAATCATAAATTCATTGTTTTTATTTGTTTTTCCTTCATTGTTGTTTTCCCTCTCATTATTTATGCAGAAGCTGTTTAATTGTGCTCCAGGGGGTTTAGACATGAGCCTTGAGGCACTGGAGTCTGGTAAGTTATTTATTTTCTTTCTTTGTTTTCCATCGCTAGATAAATTAATAAACATCTGATAGTCTACACCCTGACCCTGAAAATTATGCCGTTGTGAGCTTTTTGGCCCTATCATGCATATTTAAATTAGATTAGGACAGTGCTCGTCCTTGATAAAAAGTGGTGAACATTTTTGCAAGCAACGTTCACAAGAAAATGAGTTTGAACTCCTGTAGCTCAGTTGGTAGAGCATTGCATTAGCAGCGCAAAGGTTGTGGGTTCGAATCCCAGGAAGCACATGTACCGATAACGTGCATAACTTGAATGTACTGTAAGTCACTTTGGATAAAAGTGTCTGCCAAATGCATACATGTAAATGTGTATTATTACTGTATATATCAGCTCTCAGTTTCTAATGAGAGTGATGGTAACGTTTCAGATGCAGACTCTGGTCAGGATGCATTGGAGTTTAACTGGGACGATCACCTGGAGGAAACCGGGGCACTTTCTGTTCCTCATCATGCGTTCAAACACGTGAGTATATGGGCATGCAGTAAAGCTCCCCAGCTAACAATCTTGGGCTCTAAGAAGGTTCCTCTAATTTTCCATTAAGTTACAAAAATGTTAAATATGTTATTTTAAAAGTTGTAACGTTTTAAACATTTTAAAAATTCTTTAACACTTTTAAAACATTCCACAAACTAGAAAAAACGTTTTTGATATATTTCATATGCGATGTTAAAAAAGTGCTAATAACATTCTTTAACATTCTTTTTCTCCTGAAACGATATTTTGTGTTAAACATAGTCTGCCCAATAATCTGCTCACTTTACTCTATTAATACATTACATGTAGCTAACTGTGATGTTGTGTTCATGCAGTGGACAACATGTTCTATTTTAGGCCTACCATGTTGGATTCTATACTAGGATATAGTATGGATTTAATGCCTGAGAGGTCTCTATAGTGACCTGTAGCTTTCAAATGGCTTCTTTCTCACAGACTAGTGTTGCTGTATGTGTAGGTAATGTAGTCTTTTATGACAGACTACAAACAGGCCTTAAAACACATGCAACACCCCCCAGGCCTAAACAGTTTATTCTAAATGGATTATATTAAAATGCACTGTGATGGTAGATATTACAGAGCAGTATAACTTGATAAACAGTTATACAATATATCGGTATAAATATGTACTTCACATTCAATTTGATTGCTTATTTTAAGATATTGCTGTACCATGTTTACAGTTAATTTTGGTTTAGTTGAAGTATTATAACATAAATGTGTGGTATTCTATTTGATTGGGGAAAAGCCTTATCGCCTTAAAGTTATGTCACCCGGCTATGACCCATGCTACACTGATCCTTGCTACACTTGTGTTTACTCAGAAGGCATCACTTTAAGATGTGTTTGTTCAGGGTCAGCTGTTTCAAACAGGCTTTCATCTCACTGCAGGTGGACCAGGGTCTGCAGACCGGTCTGACTCCTGGTATGAAGCTAGAGGTGTGTGTTCGCACCGAATCTGAAAGGGCTTACTGGGTGGCCACAATAATCACCACCTGTGGACAGTTGCTGTTGCTGCGATATGAGGGCTACCAGGATGACCGGCGTGCTGACTTTTGGTGTGACATCAT
>JAZGTJ010015024.1:0-13671 GCA_036877575.1 Botia almorhae
TACATACATTACAATTTAACTGTAAATTAAATTATAAATAAAAATTTAATTCAATAACCAAGCAATGAATCAAAAAACACTGTATATTTCTGTTCACTGCTATTCAATAGAAGAACTAGCTTGCTACATGAAAACCTACGCTGTTTTGAAAGCTTTTGAGCTTCTATAATATCATTAAAAATGTTGTTAAATTATACATCTTTCATTGGACAAATTAAAACTTCCAATGTCGACATGCAGACAAGTTTGGATTTGTACCAGACTGTCCTCATTTTGACATGTATGCTTGTAACCGCAGAGCTATTTCTCTTTGCTATTCTCTCAGAGTTGGAGTTCTGGCTCCAGCTTGTTATAATGCTTTTGTGTCGTTCGATTGCAGTGCACATCCAGGCATTGAATACCAATGTACGTAATTCTTTTCACCCGAGTTACAACTGGCCTCACAATTGGATGAGGCTGATTCCAACACTCGCGCTGTGACAGCGAGCAGAGTTGATGAAATTAAAAAGTCAAGATAGACGCCACCATGTTGAATTTGTGGAGCTGAGCTGAAAAATGGGCCAAATTCTGGAGACGCTAAAGGAGGGAAGAATGGAGCATGAACTAAATCAAGCCCCTTAATTGGCTTGTTAGAACATGAACATGAGTCGAATGAGCGGGGTGGGCTTGAAGAAAACGCATGGGGGGGGGCGAGCGAGCATAATGGGGGAAAGTGGGGGAAGGGAGGGGAATGCTGAAGTTAAGTTGACCGACAGCTTTGTTTAATTTGGCCTTTTTTACAGAGTGATTGGGAAGGCAGAGCTGTTTGGAGGGGAATGAGATTGTGGCATGTACCGGGCCGGTCTGATAAAGCCATTACGGGCCTCTCTCTCTCATACTCAATCATTGTGACACATCAATAGCAGCGTTAGATGGTCATTCCTCAAAAGGCAACCGCCCCACCTCACCTACAGTACTAAACGTTCAAATCATTAGGTAAGAAGCCCGGAACCTCTGGCCTCTGTAGGAGTGACCCTTTCCCCCCAACATAGCCTGAACCCATTCTAACCTTTCTTCCATTTAACAAGCCTGTTGTAATTCTTTATCCTTCCACTGCCTGTGAATAAAACGCACCTTGTGGAACGGACAGTTGGTGACTGACTGAGCAGTAGATTATTTCTTGAGAGTTTCCGGTATATTTACTGCAAAATAACTGTTTCATGAGAGTTCAAGTGAGTTGATATATAACGGAACAAGTGAAGGTATACGAAGAGACATTTTCCAAGCAAAAAGGGGGTTTTAAAACCTTGAACGGAAACTGAAAACAGGGTGATTTTCTCCAATATATTTTAGTAGTTCATATGACTTGTGTCATACAACGCTTTTGAATAAGAATTTTTTTTGGTTATGTAATTTATGAGAAATTGTTCTAGTTTATATTTTATGTTTGTTTTCATGCAGCACTTTGGTCTTATTGTTTTGAAAGCGCTTTATAAATAGTTTAAGTCGAGTATGACGTATTTCGTAAGTCTTGTAAAAAACCATTTGATAGCTTTGTGTGAGAAGACTGAAATTTATTCCCTTGCACTTTAGCTCTCAAATCTTATTCTCCATTTCGCATATTTTCATATGTGAATCTGAATGTGTACATGAATGACATTTAGGAGGTCTGGCACAGGAAACATTTTCAGTGTAAAAACATTGGTAAAACCTGACACATTTTACCTTTGACCTAATGAGGTAAAACACAGCTCTGGGGAAAATTTGACACAGCCTCCTATCAAGGCGTTCATAATAATGCTCATCTTTAGCCTTTCCAACTGGCTTCTCTTTCCAGAAGGTTTTTTTTAATTATTTCCTGATATATTTACTGCAAAACCAACTGTTTGAAATCCCTGAACAGAGACACTGAACACCTCATCTGGTGTCAGGTTTTTACCGTTTGCCTGTTGCGTTCATTTAGATTAATAGGCTTTTACAGCCCGCAAATAAAATATTTAAAAAGTGAGATTTAGTAGCTGAAGAATTTGTACTAAATTTCTGTGTGTTTATGTTGCGCGTATGGACTGCTCTCCTGTCAGCACCGTCTCACAATGTACTTCCTTTCCACAGCACAGCAATCTGATTACACTGTAGTTCCCTTGCTAATATTTTTCTTTTTTGGGTCTGTCATTACTCTCTGTCTCTACTCTCTGGCAAGCCTGTCTGTTCCTCCAAACAACGCTTCCATGTGAATTTTGTGTTTTTGTAAAATACCTGGTAACTGTTTTATCATTATCCTTGTATTTCGGGTCAGCAGGGTTCAAAGATTCACAGGTGAATCTTCAAACTGTACAAATAACCGAGTCACACGGAGTGACACAATCCCTCGTTCTCAGCCAGGCTCTGTATCTGGTGCGAGTTGTCAGTGTGCACGACTTTGAAGCATTCCACATAACGGGATTTTTTAGCTACACCTCGGCAGGGGGTAAAAAAAGGATGAGAATCCTGGGAAGTGGCGTGCGGGGTAGGGTTGCTTTTGTAGGGCTGCCTCCAGCCACCCACTGCAGTAATCAAAACTAAGCCAACCTGACCCACTTTGCTGCCGGTATTCCGGACTTGATTTTTCATGCTCTCATCCCTGCCACGATCCATGTTTCCTTCGCTACCTACCTTTATTTCATGACATCCTGCCAGACTGCCCACTCTCCACCCTGTCCACTGTTCTGCTTCCACACTCTTCGATCTAAACATCGAAAACTCTCAGGTTCTACACTCCACAGGCAAGCCGAGTAGGAGGCGCTAACAGAAGGAGAAGACAACATCAACCCTGCACGCCTGACAGGTCTCTCTCCCACAGAGGAAGGATGAATTAGATGGAGGGTGCTACAATAGCCGGGCTGATTCGCACATGGCCCTTTTGGGCTTCACTCCCACTGGCCTCTGCTTTCCTGCCTCTGAGCCTCATGCTGCTGTACTCCCACCGCAGCCACCGGGGTGAGGATCATTACCTCTGACAAGAGCTTCTCCATGAGTAATCACCAGTGTGGGAAACCTAACAAACACCCATTTCAACGCTGCCTCTGCTCAGCTGAGACTCCTCTGCACCGTCTGTATCCGATCGCTGTTCCTGCCTCTACGGGTAAAGGAATAGTTTACCCAAAAATACAATTTCTGTCATTATTTACTTGCCCTCATTATGTTTCAAAACTTTCTTTAATGGTATAATTTTTGGGGTGGGGGCGATTGTGTAATTATTTTCAGCATAATTAATTTTTATCGTACTAGATCATACTTAATCTGTTGACAGACAATGTTAATCTGATCTTTATTGAATATATGAGAAAGTGTTTGCCAAAAAAGTGGGGAGATTTCTAACCGTGGAGGGGGAAAGAAATTTCTAATAAAAAGTAAAGTAGTCCATATGACTCATACACAGTAGTTTAGGTTTGTGCAAACCATAAGATAGTGTGTGAGGGGCAGATTCACTAAAAATCTTCTCTATCACTGCTCTCATTTATTACAATACATTTATGCGTTTGGCAGACACTTTTATCCAAAGCAACTTACAGTGGATTCAACCTATACATTTTATCAGTATATGTGTTCCTTGGAAATCGAACCCACAACCTTTGTGCTACTAACGCAATGCTCTACCAGCTGAGCTACAGGAACTAAATGAGGAACTACAGGAACTCTACAGGAAATCTCACTCTCTATTCTGCATATTCAAACTGGCCGGCCGCATTCGGTGACGACACGTTTGCTGTGGCTGCGGGGAATATCCTCAGTGTCATAACATTGTACATTTGACCTAATGATATAATACACAGCTGTGAGCAGAACCAAGGCCCGCACCAGTTATTCTGCTATGAATATTTGACACGACCCCTTATTAATGCATTAGCGATAATGCTCACTGTCGGCCTCTCTCTTCCCGGAAAGCTGCTCTGCTTAGAAACAGCTCGGGGATAATACTGGAATATCCAACACCTTTGCTCTATCACCAACGAACGCTTGCACCCACAGGAAAGCAGAGAGGAGAGAAGCAACGGAAAATGCTACTGGTTAAAGTGATTTTCTCCCAGATTCAATAAGTTGTAAATCAGTAAGCACCCTCTCAGTGATTACAGTGTTATTTACTCTTACAGGCCAGCTCTCCTTTGCTGTCCTGTGCCTCTTAAGCAATGAAACAGGAGAACCGGCTGAACTTTATGAACATAAAACAAGTTAGCCGACACGGTCGTTTCACATTCCCACTATTGCAGCTGTCAGGGAAAGCAAATCAAAACTGTGAATGGCTTTTTGTTGTTTTGTTTTGCGTTTTTTCTCAGCGTGACTTCAAGCAGAGGGGTCGTTTGTTCTCGCACACTCTGTCAGCTCTGCCAACTGCTCTTTTCTAAATAATGCACTTTCTGCCGTAATGGCCATAGTAATATCCAGCCACAGAAATATTATCCTCTGTGTTTTCTCCCCCCTCGTGTTTCAGTGAAACGGCATTTTTTTTTTTTACTCACAATCTCACAGAAGCCACATTAAGCTTAATGAGCGTGGCTGATAAAAATATCGACTCCTGCAAAATCGCCAATGCAACATGTTAAAAAATCGTTCTAATTACGACGTGACCTGACGGGAATTATTTGTAGACTGGCTGAGATCAAAACAACTCCCCGCAGAGCTTCTCATCTGTTTAAGTTGTGCTGTTTATTTCATCCATTTTTATCATCTCTCTGTCCTTTTTTCAGATTTATTTGTCTACAAAATGCTTGCACGAACACGTGGCTTCACCATGCTGCTCTTAGGGGTATGAATCCTTCCCAGTTAAGCTTAGAACTGCAGACGCCGTAGGACAAAATTAGCACGTGTCCAAACGCCGACACCTTTGGATGCAGGAAGTAACCTTAAACCACCTGCTTTTGTAAATACAGATTTACAAGTCTAAAAAACCACCAAGGTCTTTCTTCATAGTTGCATCATTAAATTCACGAGCCCCCTTAAAAAAATATTTGAGGCATTTCTGTCAAATGCCAAATTAAAGAATTATTACTGAGACGGATACTTCCAGTAGGCAGTGGGAAGCTGCAGCCTTGTGCCAGAAACAGAATTCGGTTCTTTAGATGCTTCTTGTTTGAATCCCCCACGCTCTGGAGGAAGGCCAAGCAGAAGGATCTGCCTGGCATGAGCGAGGTGCTATTAATCGCCTGTTCAATATGAACTCACGATCTCACGCTGAGATATTTGAGTATGAGAGACCTTGTCGTGGATTAGCATACTAACTGACATATGCGCTATAACTGCAATGTAAACATCGCCACTATACTGTTACGTTGTGACGCGGTTTAGATTAGTTTTGTTTGTGCAATATTCCACCCCAGATGCAAGATCTTTTATCTTCTTTGTTAGCGTTCCTTAATATGAATAGCAAACGTGCTTTGAAAGTGGTTTGCAAATACTGTTGTTAGAATCCAGCAGAATAACAAAACTGCACTAAACTGCCATCTGTATAAGAATGTTCTTGCCAAATTTGGTAATTTCACTGCAAAGATTAGTGAGACTTTAGCATGTGGGTGGACTTCAAATGGCAGTGATCAAAACAATGGCTTATGTTTTTAGACTTTTCAAGTCAGTTATTGGTTTCCACATGCCACCCAAGCGCACCTTCAAAGATGGTCTCCCACCTTTCTCGTGATCAGCAGGTACCCGTCCCCTGCTTCCCCATCAGCGGCCTCTGCCACCAAATAAAACGCTCGTTCCAGAGGTTGTCAGAGCACAAGAACTTATAGCCACCCATGTTGGGCTCGGTCCACAACCTGCACTCTCATTCCTGCTGTTTCACATGTTTTATCACTTTTTCATCCTCGCCAGCTTTCGCTCTCGGACAGTAAATCAGACGATATGAGATTGTTGTCATCCTGGAATTACCACACAACGGTCCAGCGCGGTCCAGTCCTGTGATATGAAACATGCAAACACAGTTATGCGATTAAAACCCAATTTTCTGCGTGTCCAGAGCAAGCAAAATAAATTACAAAACATTCTCCTTTTTCAACTGCCTTTATTTATTTTTATACAATGAGATAGATAGATACGGTTGCTACTTGGAGGGCTTTTGTATAACCTCTAAAACAGAAATCACAATATAACATTGTATTCTGGTTGTCAAAAGATTAAATAATTGTGCTAGTTTCTTTTTAAGAAAAGGAAACAGTATAATATGTGCAGGTTGTTTGCTTTGGTGACACTCATAATGGAATAGGTTTGCACATGTGGCATATAAACCCCTGTACGGGTTTCTGCAACATTGCTCTTTATTCGTCTCACTTGCACCTCTCTCCTCTTCACAACAACACAGGGCTCCTATTTTCATCGCATCACATGGGAATATCAAAGTAATGCAGTTACAAAATAACACCGATTTCTCAATCTGCATAAAAACACAAATGGAAATGTTAAACGCAATATAAATCTGACAAAAAAAACTGAATTTCATTGTATGTACCATGCAATGACGATAAAGAAAATGTAAACATTTATATATATTTATATATATTAATTTATTGATGAATTATATATATATATATAGATTTAGATATATTTTAGGTCACAGAATTTCAGACCACAGTATGTAGGTTTGTGTCAGATGTGAGGTGTGGCGAAATAGAAACCCTGGAGTGGAGCTGGAGCGGAGTGATTACAAAACACTTTGAGCAGTCTGTTGCTTCATTCCACTCACATATTCCAGTCTGTGTTGCACAATGTGTGTTGGCTTTTTAGTTGTATTTTGTTGCCGTAGAAAAAATATGCAAATTAACTGGCCAAAGTTTGTCTGACAGCCAATTCTAACTTTGTGTTTTAGAAATGCTGCATGAAAGCAATATTACACATAAACTGTTTTATTGAATATTAGCACAAATGCGATGACATTCACAACTTGGCCTTTATAAGTGAATGACATGTTGATATTGACAGATTTATAAATTGACAAATTCTAGTGACATATTGCTGACAGTCAATACAACAGCATCACTGCTTGTGTACTACTATAATTACTTAATTATAAAGATAAACAATATCCGGTATAATATTCAAATGAAATATAATATGAGTTCAAAGACCTCTCTGTCTTTCTAATTGGGCTGTGGGAGTACATAAAACAAAACCGTTGGCAAACGCTGAGATAAACACAGTCGAAAGTTCACATATAGACTTTAAAAGCGCACAAATGAAAGAGAAGGGGGCGAAAATCCAATTGAATTGTGAGCCGTGACTCTCCTCTAGTTTGGAAGATGAACGAGCTGTGTTATTGTTGCATTATTTGGACAGGGTGATGAAGGAGGCTGTGACCTGCAGGGTGGAAAGTAAAATATAAGTGACTGATTCCTGTTTCACGAGCAAAAGAGGAAGAGCAAGACAGAGCAGGAGGGAGAGAGAGAGCCTGTTTGCTGCCGAGTTACATCGGAGCGCTCTGCCGGCTTCTCATCTGTTCTGTCTTATGTCTGAGACATAATCCTGTTTTCAGCACAAAATCATTTAGCTCTTTGGCACCACGTACTATGTCATTAACCTGCCTGGGGTCGAGCTGCCTCTCCATTCTAATTCACTCTTCTGTTCTATCACCGGAGCCCCAGTGCTGCTGTTATATATCAGCCAGACAGAGCCCAATCATCTGGCCGCCTGCTGTCTCTCTGATTATTGTTGACCAGCAAAACACTTGACCTGCAAACGGCAGCACTATGAGAGTAATCTACCTTGACATCTTTGTATCTAATGGCGTAGCAGGATCGATGGGCCCCGCGCACGCCCTGTGGGCACGGGAGGCCGTTTCCCCTCTAAAGCGCCTGGCCAGCGCAGGCTGTCTGGGCTGCTTCAACACATGGGCACATAAGTCATTTAATTAGTCATAGTCAGGGACTCTTCCGGACTCCAGGGATTCCAAGTGTCCACTGTTGAGGAGCTGGCAGGAAAAGATAGAGAATAAAATATGCTTGCGGTGAGTTTGACACATGGCAGTGCAAAAATGGACAACTCTCAATGTCAGTGGTGGGCTGATCTTCTAATACGTATCACTTCCAAATGAGGCACAGAATGAGAATCGCTGTATCGCATAAGATTGTCTTGTTTGAACATCACAGACTGCTGGAATGTAGTCTGCGCTTTTTAATTAGGTTCTGGTTGCAACTGTTTGAGAATCTTAAGCAGTTGCATCGGAAACCAAGCAATTAATGGCTTTTAGAAAGGTGTTTTATTAAGTTGCAGACAGCAGAGCCAGGGTTTGGAAAAAAGTTCAATGTATTGATGCGAGGCACAGAAGAGGCTTCCCAGGTAAAAGTGGTGAGTCAGCTGCAGGTTTGATGTCCAAGCTCTTGCCCAAGGGGAGGCAGGTTGGCACCCAGAGATATTGACATGGGGACAGATCATTAGCCCTCTCTATCCACCCGGCCTCTATCCACGTCTCTGTTAAAGGTGCCAAGGTGCTGTTAAAGTGCCAGAAGATTCGCCTGTTAGGCATAACAGGCAGGAAGACCATGATTCTCGAATGTTCCGCCCATTAATCTGCCATTGTGAGAAAGGCAAGAACTGCAATTATTTCCTAATATGACAGTGCTTTTAATGGGCCGGTGTGGTTCAGGAATTTCGAGGTGTTGTGGTTTCTGGGTAGGCAGATAAAATATGATTGCACGTTAAGGGAAATGAGATATTGCATAGAAATACAGGAGTTTATTGATTCAGAGTAGGCAGTCTCCATGCAAGATGGAAAAAAACACCTATATTCAGTTGCGATTTTGTCAGTGTATTGATAATTGCAGCTCAAGGGAAAGTTATTCAGACAGGCCAACAGGGCATGGCCTTGCCTCGATTTCTCTCCAAAAATCGGAAGAATGTACCACAGTATGTGTTTGATGGTGTTACTTTTACGAAAGAAAGAATAATGAACATTTCAGAAACAGACGAAACTCTAACACTACAAATGAAAATGCTTTTTTTCATTATTCGTTCCTGTTTCTCATCCTTGTCTCATCCTTATCCATATTTTGCTTTAATGCATGTTGCTTTAATGACGATGAGCACTTAGGCTGGCCTGGGGAATGCGTGATATTCCAGCACAATTTGAGAATATGACAAAGGGCATCTTGTATGCTTTAGTAAAAGTTAACATGATCAAAATCATAAACCTGCTGCTGTGATTAGTAACCCAGAAATAATGCAGGATTCAGAATAATTGTATTTTTAATCGTTATTTCTTACATGTCATTTTGAAATTATTAAACATGCATATTTGAATTATTAAACATGCATTTTCAACGTGGTCTTAGATTTTCGGACCCGCTGTCGTTTGTCACAATTCAAAAGCAGCATCACACGGCTGAGCGTTGCAGCTGCATCACACGGCTGAGCATTGCAGCTGCATAGGCCCTTGTCCTTTACATCAACCTTTGGAATCTGCTCCTCATTCTGTGACTTTTCTCCATTGGCTCATTAGAGTGAAGCATAGTCCTCCAGCACTGAGAATGAGACATCTGTCACTTCACATTTAAACCGAAGATCCTCGCTGCTCACTCACCTAACAGACAAACAATCCATCCTTATTTACCCAACACAATTGCAATTGGATTGGATTTTGGCTATGGAGGTGAGCTCTTTTCAATTTGAATCAAAACCTTAAATAGTGCTTTTATTCTCTACCACTGCAGCTTTGCAAGCCGTGAATAAAGCTTGTCGGGCCAAACGCGGGTGACCTTGTTGTTACATTGAAATAAAGTGATACGAGGAATTTACCGGCATTAATTGTCCTCTGCGAGGTGGCAGTGAACGTATGCATATCTTAACAAACACGCACATCTTAGATGGATGCACTTTTTTATATCCTCACTGGCCGTAAACAGTCTTTTACTAATATTGCACTTTTCTATGTTTTTACTGGTTGTAAACGGAATTTTACAAATGCTACAATTTCTATATCCTTACTGGCTGTAAATGAACACAAAATCTGCGCTGTTCTGTATCCTTACTGGCTGTAAACACAGTTTTACAAAAGCTGCGCTGTTCTGTATTCTTACTGTCTGTAAACAGACTTACCAGAGCTGCAGCCTTTTCTGAATATAAATGCAGTGTTTTGGATAACCTCAGTGACCTGAATGCATGGGAGCTTGTGCCGTAGGCATGAAGCAAAACTGACTGCATTGTCTTTCATAAATGTGGAATAAACAGTCGTGGAACAGGTAAACGCATAAATTGACATGTTTCAGTATTGACGTGGAGGTCAGCGCATGTCCTCTTAACATGCATAGCTTGCCGTTGAATTGAAATGAATGACGCAAAGCAAGTGGCATGTTGCCTTGTGCATTGATCCAGCTTGTAGACCCCATATGTGTAGGCCAGCCCAGGGGGTCCGTACCCCCAACACCTTCCTCTAATCCTGCCTGGCACCGTCTGATAAGTACCTACTTTTTCCTGTGGTCCAATCGGAATGCTTGCATGCATTTGCTTCTGTCCCTGTGCTACAACACGTTCGGCTGTTGTGTAGGAAGGTAAAACCGCAGGGATGGATTGTCTTCATATCAGAGCTGAGGCAAATGGAATGAAAGCAAATATCCAGTGACGGAAGGAAAAGATGTTGCATTTTTTTCTGTTAAAAGCTTAGAATTAAAAAAGTACTATAACTGTACTACAATTATTATTTTTAATCATGAATTAAAGATACAACAAACACTATAAATATTAATATCTTTAAAAAAAACTTTTCTAGTAAGTGTAAACAGACATTGCTTATATGTATTGATACAGAAGTCATCAAACAGACATTTCTTTATATCTGTGGATAATTCAGGCCTATGAGAGTCATGTGTTCATGGCCGTAAGCCCCTCTACATATCCACTGTGGATAAGAGGAGTTGAAAAGAATGTGTTGATTTACCGCCTTATGTTCATATCTCTGATTCCTCTCTCACTGGTTTTCCTTTGCTCTCAGCATATGAATTATTCACTTACATGTGAGACAAATAAAAAAGCGTGTAGCACTGTAGTTCAATATATACCCCTATATCAATAGATCACCTTGACAACAGTAGTTGTTGGTTTTCACTTGTTATGTTAAGTAAATGTAGCTTCAGCACTTGTCCATTTCTTTTCTGTATGATTGCATTCTTTTCGTCTGATTTAGAATCTGTTCTGCTGGATGTGTTGTTGTCACGTCTAAATCTACCATTAGCCTTTAGGTCAAATGCAGTACACCATGGTAAAGATACTGAATCATGTTTAATATTAAAAATTAAATATGCATGACTCTTAATTGGGACTGGCACTCATGATTATTCACAAAAATAATACATTTTATTGCAGTATTTTTGCATTTTGAAAAGATGTGTGATGATTAACATGGCAGAGTGGTCTGATGTTTTTGTACCATAACAAGATTCTTTGCTAAATCAAGGCTGAAAGGAGTCAAAGTTCATGTCTTGAGTACCACGGGCTATGCCAGTGACTCTGTATCTACCAGCAAGAGAGTCATGTTTCTTGTTCCAAGGTTGCCATGGAAACTATACTGGCAAAACAGCACCAAATGAGTAATGTCCCCATATGCTTTTTGTGCTATTGAAGGGAAAAAAAATATATTTTAATTGCCCAGAATTAAAGAGAGGAAGAAGAAAATGTGCTAGTGCCGCTCTCCATAAGCGCATTATTTATTTATTTTGATTTTATTTCATTTTTTTTTTCCTCCTTCTCCTCGATAAATCCACGCGTGATGAAAGACCATCTGTCACGTCTTAATCTGTCTTTCTCTTCCCAGTTTGCTTGACTTTTTAATTCCGATTTTCCTCACTCGTCGAGCGCTCGGACTCACGATAATGAGAGTGTCTTAATTAATAACAATGTTCCCACCTAGCCGATCTCGTAGCGTTGGAAACTATGGCCACCTCTATTAGGCAGGACGTTCACAGTGCCCCTGACCAAATTACTGTCATTTTATTTGCTCTCTTTCTCATCACTTATGTAAAGATTCCCGCCCTGGGTGGAGGTGTTGGGACGGTGTGGGCGTCAGAATAGCAGCTGAAGGATAAAACAAGAAAACAACACTGACAAGCCAATGAAACCAGACAAAGGGCTTTGACAAAAGCTTATGCATATATGTTGGTAAAGAAGGTGGATCTATTTTGGATGGACTGTGTGTGTTTATTTTGTGTGTGGGGGAGATTTATAATGCAGTTTAGCTGAGCGTTGCACACACAAAGGCACATTCTCTCGTTTTTGCTTTCACGCCCACACGTACGCAAACGCACGCAACGTACGCACTGAGATGCAGTGGGGAAGCCGATGGGAGAGGCAGCTCCATTTGCAGGGGGTAGCTGGGTGAGTCCGCAGCCGAGGCGAGTGATTCTAGGCAGCTGATGAATGGTGTCACTGATAGGTCATTTGTCCTGGTGATAGAGTTAGCCACTGGCCTTTGGGAGGAAGAATAAAATAAAGAAAGCCAGAGAGGAGCGTGACGGATCGGTCGACGGTAACAGAATAAGTGGCTGTCTCACACACGGCTACCGGACCTGACCTTCCTCTAATTGGACATTCTCTGGGAGCAGGAGGGCAGAGCGTGTGTTTCACATAACGCTCAGACGGGCTGGACACGGGGACAGAGAAAGAGGCGTTGGGTTTACACACGAAGGGATGCACATCAAAGATCAGACATCAAAGAATACAAAGAGATTATACTTTCCGCGCTGTGGCTTTGCATGGTTTCGGCCCTTAAACGAGGGCAAAGGGAACCTTTTAGTCATTAAACTGAATTATGTCAAGCAAACTTTGGGGAAATTAACATGTGGCACTTTTAGCAATACAATCCCTGCTTAAATAAAGCTTTTCAAAATCCCCAGCTTTTTACTGTTGCTGATTTTAGAGGTGTTTTTCATTTATTTTTTTCGTAATTTTGATATTTTTAGCAGTAGTGCTTTAATTAGCATGCCAAGAGTGTAACTGTGCTTTAGCTGAGTTTGAATGGTAAAACCAGAGTCAGATGAACACCGAGACATTTAGAGATGCCTTCAGACAATAATTTAAGCAACCCACTAACTAGATGATTTGTAAAAAAAAAAAGTAATTTTGCCTTTCCTTTATTTTGGGCACGTCAGCTGGTTGGTTTTGGAAACCAGCCAGCCAGCCAGCTAAAAGAGTTAAAATCCAGCTTGGCCAGGCTGAGAGAACTAAATAAGCTTAAACCAGCTGAGAGCAGAAAACCTGTTTAGGCTTGTTTAAGCTGTTTTAAGTTGCATAGGTGCAATTATTACAGCAATTTCACAATTTGCAGTGTCTCAATGAATCTCACACCATGCACCTGCAGCAGCAAAGAAATCAAGCATGCATCATGTTAATATACTTGAGTGTCAAACTGTAATGCAGGCCGAAAGAGAACAAAAGGGATGTGGGACTTTTTCTAATAGCAAATCATAGCCTCGGCATGTGCATATCAAAACTAAACGAGAGTGACAAGCAGGCAAAGTTCAACATGCTTTAAATAGCAGCATTTAAGAGTCCCTCCAAGCCAGCATGAGGATGCAGTCTTGAAATAAACATGTGAACACCAACAGACACAGTCTTGGTGGACCAAAATTCACTCCTCGGGTTTTATTGTCCTCTCACTGAGGTCTTACTGGCTGTGTTCACACAGCAGCAGAATACAGCAATCAGTCCCAGTTATGTTTACAAACAATTCAGTTATGAATA
>JAZGTJ010015025.1:0-13671 GCA_036877575.1 Botia almorhae
CAAGTAGAAGGAATTTCTGGGTAAATTGCTCATAAACCCATTTAATTCCATGCAACAATTTACACAAAAAATGGTTTTACGAGCAATGTGCATTGAACCACTCATGCTGGTATTTCATTAGAAGGCCCTTACTTTGGTTAAACTCCAGAGAGTGTTATTAAATGTTAGCTTTAACAGCTGGTCTGTATATCTCATCAGCTGAGTGCCACATCACTTATCAGACACCTGTTAGCACATCATCAATAAACTTATCACCTTCACACACCAGACTAATAAGGGCAAGATTTAAGACAGCATTTTCAAGCACCAGAGAAGAAAACACCTTTCATACCATAACACACCCGTTGTGAAGGACAACAGATTTTGTTTTAAGCCTTTTAAGCTATTAACAGTTTAACAGTACCCACGTTTACAGTAGAATAAATACATCTTTCAATGGAAAATGTACAAGTGGCACGCTACTATCTGGTTTGCAGTGTATAGAACAGAGTAAGGAGTTGTGTGAACAGTGGAAGCTTATGATGGAGGGAGGGGGGCCCTGCTGGTTACTAGGATACACCCACCCATCTGTTAGTGCGGGGAGTTGTTTTTAATGCGGTGTATAATACATCAGCATCAAATAACTCTCCACATCGAGAATTATTTTCGCCAAAACCTGCATTGCCGAATGCTAAAGCGACTGAAATCTGTCGTTACTATTACTAAACGATCTGCCGTCATTATTAAACTCCTATTTTGTAAAGCCAGTTAAAAGAAGACACTTGTTTTCCTCTCTGATGGACAGCGTTTAAAGAGCGAGAGAGAGAGAGAGAGACAGACAGGTGCAGATTGTGTGAGTGATAGCTGCGGTAGCAGAGAGGAATAGCGGATCCGAGCGGCTCTATCACCGCAAACACACGCACGCCCGCGCTTCTCCACGCACACGCGCTCAATCTCTTAGCCGCGCTCACAGACGGACATCAGCCACACCGGCACAGAAGGCTTTTGTTACATTTTATCAACTATTATAATTCGCTATGGAGGAGAACATGGAAGAGGGACAGCCACAGAAAGGTAATGCGTAACATTATGCATTTACTATAATTCTTTATCTTCCGTCTTTTATGCACATTTGCCTTTGTGTTGGTGCGTACGTGTTTGTAATCCCAATCAGACTGTCACTAATTCCTTGCACATCTATTTGTTTACACAGAATTAGTTATTGTATTGTTCATTTGCAGCGATGTTAATTAATATGTTTTTTCTCCTTTTGGTTAATTTGTGCTGGTGTGGCTTTCAAGATGAGCTATCAATCTGTTGTGTCAGCGCGTTGATTTGTGACATGCTTTTTGCGATTGTCTTAATGGATGGTCACCGCTCTTTTTTCATTTCCCCGCTTATTCTATATTACCATAATTGGGCTGCTATGGTTACACCACAATGCAGCTATTACAAAACAGTCGTCGGGTCAGACTAAATGAGTGCCGTTGCCTTTGTCTCTCAAAGTGTTTTATGAGATTGCCTTTTAGAAGACTTACATTTGTGTGATGTGGGTTTTTGGAGAGGATTGAGAGAGGTGCAGTGAGCGCCTGTCGAAGAACGATCGGATGAAGAATGATTTGTGAGAATGTGTAATTGTTTTATTTTTGCATTGCTTACTGTAAGAATTTGTGTTCGTTTAGTGTTTTATATACTGTTAAATTACATTAAAGTTTGAGGGGGATGATACATTTATCTACTGCCGATGGTTTGTTTACTCCTAAATGTGCCCGCAAGGACGTCTCCCCCTCACACGCCCACACTGCCCTGCTTTCATTTTTGAATTATGGCTGTAGTTGGATGTGTTGGAGAACAATGGATGACAAATATAAGGTGGGGCTGTGAGAGAACTGACAATCATGCCAGTTGCTCTGGATGTGTCATCAAAATGATGCTTATGAGCAACTGCATTTCTTAAGTTACGGCGCTGCTTGACTACCATAACTGACCCACTTCTGATAAAGAAAGAGAGAGTACATGAGAGAACAGAAAGCAAATCAGGACACTGTGAGCACGCAGAATTATCTCTCTTTTTTAAACCACACCGCATCCCTTAGAATTGTTATCGTTTTCCGTGCGGAATTCTGACCAGCCGTTGATCAAAACACGATACAGCTAGAGATTGTGTAACAGAAATGTTGATGTGAGCTATTTTGGAATTAAATTCCACAGGAGAATTTGGCACTAAGTGGAAGGTGCGGCGGATACCGCTGATGTCGTAAGTGTGAACGCCCACAGCGATGCTCCTTGCGCACAGCCTACAGAAGCTGCTCAACAGATGCGCAACCACTTGACGTTTCCTGTGAAAAATCAATTATTTCCACTTCAGTCATGTGAGGAAAGACTTCGCCACAACAGTGTTTATAGGCTGCCCGTGGGGACGTGCAGCGAGAGATACTCTCAGACCCAATCCAACTCTCCTACTCCCTCTCTTTTTCTCTCTCACACACACACCTCCTCCCTTTCAATGAATTTCAATTCTAGCTTTCTAGTCTTCAGTTCTAGCAGTCTGTTCTTCACTTCATCATGTTCTCGATGAAAATAAGGACATCAATGTAAAATAATTAGTATGGAAATTGTATAGGGTGGCATGAGGAAAGAATGGTCACGGGGCTCAGAAACATGCAAAGACATGAATACAGATGAAATAAACCACGTCTTGCTGGATAACAATAATTAGGCAAAATACCCAGGCTGCTGATTTTGGTGAATAGCTATCTGCAGCCATTTGATTCTGACACTCATAGCCTCAGGTGAAAACTGGCTGGTTGTGTGGGATAGGACAGTTAAATCATTCATCTTCAGCAGATGGCAGAGTGTAGTGGATTAATTCTAATTTTTACCGCCAATAAGTGGATGAGCGGGCAGATAAGTTTCTGTTACAGAAGCCATGCCTTAGTACATACAGTAATAAGACATATTTCATGTCTTTTTGTCGCTATGATACACAAAACACATACACACTTTCTTAGATATGGAGACAAGGCGCCTCAGTATGATTTACATTGAACTGTAAAATGTACCACTGGAACATATTGTCGGGACTGTGACATTGAGATATTGAATACAATATGCTTCCTGGAATCATAAATTAAAAAAGTAATTGCATTCTCTTCACTGCATAGATTAAGCCTCTGGTTGATCTGCAAAGCAGTTTTGAGATGGAAAACTATTGATCTTGCTCTGGGGACATGCTACAGTGCATAGTGAAATTTAATACTCACAACTGCCCTTGTTATTTCTTTAAGGCCATCATTCAAATGCTCCCTTTAACGGCGTAGACTGTAATGTGCCAGCGGTGAAATCGATTCTCTGCATTTTGATTGGCAGATTCTTATGCTCGGTTACATTAGTTAGCTGTTGTTGTGAAGCACATTTCATAAGGTCTTGGTAAATGAAGTCAGACAGTCACCCATTGCCTTGTGGGTCATAACAAAAAAAATCTAATCCTGAGGAAGTTTTGAGTGAATTTCAAAGAGGAGAACATATGCAGTAGCTTGTCTAATAGAGTGGTTGCTAATGTTTTCTGAAGAAATGCTGTTATTGTCTTCACCATTTGTAGTTAAATGGTGAAATGGACTAGAGACACTATCTCTTGTTAATTGGGTCCTAAAACTGTCTTTATTAGTTTGCCTAAGCGAAAGGTTTTTAGACTGTTGGATTATAACATTGACCACATATGGTTCAAGATTCATGACTTATGTACACAAATAACTCCAGACTGTAATTCAGAGTGATCGCATTGAGGCCAGAGCATTTTTTAAAAACATTTTATTATAGCCAAGAGTTCATTCAAGAGATTCAGAGGAAATGCTTCGTCTCTGCAGGCTGACCTGTTCTCAGGACACAATATGCAGACAGAATGGGTTTATTGTGCCTAGAAGCACTTCTGAAAAGATGATTTTTGGTGACAGAGAATGGATGTCGAAGTAGGTTTTGAAATGGGATTCTCCATGTACTATTGATGCTTTTGAATTCTGTTACTGTATTTTTTCAGTCAAGTTGTATCTTCAAAATTATTATAGCTCTGTGTGCTTCTTGCTTTTTCATCAGCGTTGTCCTCTGCACTGGAATATTTTGATTGATGTCCTGGGCTGTAGAATTGTGCAATTATTTGGTGTTTATATGTCAAGCCTTTATAGATAAAGTGTAATAAAATAAACATGCTTTAGAGTCTACTGTAATTATTATGCAATTTACTGTAGAAAGAATGACTGTAAATAGTGTCTTTTGACACAATATTTCCTTATTCACTTTGATAAAATCCAAGTGTGTTTACATCTATTTGAATGTGTGTGAGATGCAGCATTAGTTTAATCAGAGTTTGCTAATAAGCCACTGCTGTCTTGAAGTGCCCTTAAGCTGTTATCAACAAGCATGACAGTCAACCTCACAATTCTCACAATGTGAAAGACCAGATGTCTGAACCGAAGCTTTTTTAGCTTTATTGATAGAAACCACACATTGATCTGTTAATTAAGCACCAAAGCTTCAAAATGGAGAGCCAGCCTTTTTTAGGTCTGCGGTTATGGGTGAGAAGGTCTGTGTTTGGATGTTTAAATGTCAACAGAGGATTTTTGAGGCTGATCCAAAAGGTCTTTCTCCATCAAAGGCATATGTTGTGACTGTGTGCTCTTGAAGCAGGTCCTCAACCTCCAGCTTTGTATATTAGTACCATCAAAGAACGCAAACATTTCTTTCTGAAGAATGAAAACACACTCATGAATAATGCAGGTGATGTAGAAGGAATTCTGGGATTGTTCAGAGAAGATTTAGGGAGTGTGTGGTCTCAGCCTGCGGGGCAATTTTTTACCATCTGTCTCTGCTCTATTTTTGTGCTTTTGAACATCTTTTCTGCATGACGTCATGTTAATGGTATTGTCTATTTAAATATCTCATAATTATGTCAATCAATTTTTATACAGTTTGCGATAATTGGCTGCATGTGTGTAAATACTCTGTACTAGTGGGAAGAATGAGGTAGACTTCATGAAAAAACTGAAACTGGAAGCAGACACACGTTTAGGGAGAAATATATACAATATAATTACATTTAAATTTAGTGAAACTATATCAGCTGTGCAATGTTTAATCTACATTTTTTGAAAAATGTAAACACACACACACACATATATAAAGAAAACTCAGTAAAAACTAGTGATGTTTAGTAACATCTTAGCCAAACATTACTAGACCAATAGCGGGTAGCGGGTTTAAATTTGATAAGAGAAATGAGGCCAAAGTTTACATTCATGGATGCTGATTTTTACATCATTTAAGTTTTGATCATATTACACATGAACATTTTGTACAAATTAATTCACTTTGACATGTAGGTGTAAATTAGCACATGAATATGAACAAATCCCAATGAATCATTTTGTCTTTCCATCAGAGTGTAATTCCACAGTAAGAACGAGTCATCGATTTCTCTTTGTTGCAGCCCATTGGATGTTTTTTGAGTTTTGGTGAACGTCTGATGTGTACCATTATGCCAGAACTATCTATCTGGTAAAAAAGTGTTTTGAAAAAGTACCGCTAGTACTGCTAGACCTTGGTGAAAAGAGCTACAATGGCTGGACATAAATGATGCTCAGTATGAAACATGAACATGTGAATTCTAATATGATGCAGAAATGATGTTAGGCAGGGTCTACAATGCTAGGAAGTGATGTGATGTGATAACTGTATTGCTCCTATTAAAGTAGACAGAAGTGTTTAAGCACATGCTGAGTAATCTCACGTCTCACACACTGCAGCAAAAAAGGCAGAAGGAACAGAAATCATGTGTCTAGTACTTTCAAAACTATATTTTTATGTTTGTCACCATTTTTTAATGCAATTTGTTAACCGTTAAGAGCTTTTGTTGTATCCCAAACTTAATAAATACGCCACGTCTGTTCATATTCATCCAATATTAATTCAGGCCCTGCTGAAATAGGCCATGAAAAAGAACTATATCGTACCGTACTTCATCTCCATATCAACAGTTTAGAACCATCAGCTGTCTTAACTAATGTGTTAAATTTCACCCCTCATTGCATTATGGGTAGATTCAGATCATCCATGGCATCACAGAGCCACAGATCCTGCACTTCCTGCCGCGATCTCAGTCTGAAATTTTATAGGTGCTCACATCTCAGCACACGACTGCTGTTGACATCTTCAAAGGACCTGGCGGAGATGCTGTCAGCCGTAATCACCCGCTCTCACAACAATGCTAACATCCAATTAGAATCACTGAGCTGTCACACCACAGACTAAGCCCTTACTTGTTCTTCAACCATACAACCAGAAATAAATTTAAACAAGCTCTAAAAAACAGCAGATTGGCAAATATTTTTCTGGATGAGGTGAATGCATGTTATTTACAGTGTGATGTATTAGACTGTACAGTATTATGTTTCTCAAGTCTCACAAGCTTAACTGTAAACCAAAAAGATAGACAGGAAGTAGTGTTTGACACCGTAAGACAGGCTATTGGTGGATCTATGAACCAGAGTTGTCTGTAGGCAGAGAAGTAGGACATTTATGGAAAATGGTATGAGACAGTTTTTGTTGCTCTAGGTGATAGTTATTATTATGATTTCGTTGACAACCAGTGTCACACGCAATACAGCTGAGAGTGAATGTACACAGTTTACAGTCTTCAGAATGGTTTAACCCTCTTTCGTGGTAAATAGAGCATTTTATGTGGATTTATATTTAATACAACACTCAAAATCTTGAAATAAATCATTTCTTAGCATCAACTCTTAGTTTAATCATTAGTAAGAGAATAAAGAAACTGAGTTGATCCCAAGTTCATAAGTAGGCCAAGAGAGACCAAGATAGTCTTTCAAGAATCTCAGTTGCATTGTCACCAGGCCATTCCTCTCTGTTCTGTCATTACACTTTACAACTAGCTTTTTATAAGTCATGTGTTTTTAACTGTTGAGTAACAGAGCACAAAAAATAGTGATACAAATGATCAAATACAACTAGCCATATTAGCGTGCATAATAAAAAAATGGACATAGAAAATAAAGGACTTTCAAAACACTTTCATTGTTGTTTGTAAATGCTAAAGACTATGTGTTCATTTGAACTCTAGGGGACACGGGTAAAAATTCATCTGTCATTTGGTAAATGATAGCCAGATTATAGTGATGCCAACACAGAAACGTTGCTTGACATGCCTTCAGCTTTAAAAGCGGAATTAGGCAAAGCAAAAGAAACCAGAATTATCAGTTTTCCTATTCGGCCTATGTCATATGAAAAATTTTGCTTAATAAAGTTCATTGAAATGTACTTTAACCAAGAACCACTGATCTACGTTTTCATTTACTTTCGTAATACCAGTACAAATGAGGTAGTAAAAAAGAAGTAATGGACACATTGTTAATGATAGCAATAACAAATCAGTTTAGTCAAAATAGTTAAATGGAAAAAATTGGTTTAAAAATGTACTGTGGTATACTGATGGATGAATCCCTGTTAATTCATGGAAAGTCAGTAAATGGTGTTAGTTCATTCAGCCCTATCGTGTTGCTCCAGCTCCAACTGTTGCCGCATGACAGATGAGGCAGATGATTTCTCCAGCACTAGGAGATCCTTTGTGCACTTGATTTTGCTCTCCCCGTTGGCCAAGCCATACAATTCATTAATCCTCATTGTCCCTGTCTGACAAGCCATTTAATACCGTTCCAGGAATGCACAAAAATGCACAAACAAGGTGATTTTGATGCTTTTAGAGTGCAGCCATTTTGTGAAATGGTCTTTCTTATAATTAAGCATGTTAATTTATAGCTAACACAATAACCACATAGCTGGGATGTTTGTTTACCTCAGAATGTAATCTCAGATAAGTTGTTGTGATGCTCAGTAATTAGTAATAAGTCGGCGCGAGTACATTGTGTAAGTGTGATGTTGTCGAATTGTGCTCGGGACTAACACAAAGCCCTGTTGTTGATGTAAAGAGATGGGTGTCCCAAGTCTATTGTATGGTAATGTGGGAGGGAGTGTGTGCCACCCCTCCCCCACCACACTACAACTGTAAAGCCCCTCCTGTCTGTCTGTCCTGGGCAGCTCAACTGAGAGTTGATCAGATTGCCTCAGTACCACTGGGATGATGGGACACGCACACAACTGAATCATTTTCAGATCGATGTTGAAAGTCCTGGAGTTCATGGAGACGATGATGAAAAAGAATACTGATGAAAACATACAGAATAAAAACAGCTGTTTAGCTTTTAGATTGAATCTAAATTTACATGCTTGTCCCAGGTGGTTTGTATGGGTTAGTGCTGGTTTAGTGTTCATCTAGCTAGTGGACCAGCATAGCACCAACAAAACTTGGTGGGTTGACCTGCATGGAAATCCTGGTAAAGCTGGTTGACCAAGCATGTCTTGCTGGTCAAGGTATTTAAGCCTGGTGTGGACGCTAGCAATTATTATAACATTATTGGTATTTTCAACATGGTGCTTTTTTACCAAATGTTAGGGACAGTTGTATCTATAATTATGAATGATTGAATCATGCTACAACCAAAAGCAGACAAATGCTTTACATTTAAACACTGTTTAAATCCTGTCCTGCTCAATTGATTCTCAATGGTAATAATCCAGCCATACTAGCTGCTTGGTGCTAGAATTCACATGTGGATGTTCAACATCCTGAAGCCATTTTGCAGTAAGACCGTACATAATGTTGTTCCCTGCCCACTCATACACATACAGACACTGTGAAGTGTCTTGGATAACCATTCAGCACTGAATGGACATGACTGGGTGAGAGTGCTCTGCCAAATCAAAGAAACTAGGGTCTCCGATTCACTCTGTAAATGGCTGAGACTGTATTCAGCTGATGCCAAAGAAACCAAGCTATGATGACTGATGCCAGTGGATTTTTGTTGACGCACCAAAGAAATCGCTTGAGAATGATGTTTATTAAACAGGTCAAGTTGAGGTGGATCTATAAACAATGGCAGAAGTTAAATGGTGGCTTCTTTTACAGCTTTCCTGTAGCTCAGTGGTTAGAGCATGGCGTTAACAACTCCAAGATCACGGGTTCAATCCCAGGGATTGCACATACTCAGAATCAATGTATAGTATAATGCAATGTAAGTCGCTTTGGATAAAAGCGTCTGCCAAATGCCTAAATGTTAATGTAAAGGATGGGCCATTGACCTTTTTTTGGTTAGCTTAAATGCTACCAGTCCTTATGCCAGCCTATATGTGTATTACTGTGTTACTTTAAAACCACATTAGGCACATTGCAGAACTTCTGAGCTAGTCAGAAGCATTATGCTAACAGCTAAAATGCTGGGACACACCCACACTCACACTCGTCATCCTGCTATTTAATATATTTCTTTTTCCATGTATTTTTGGTGATAAAATTAAAATACAGGTAAAACACATGTATATTATACATGTGAATGTATACATTTCACATGCTATACATACTTGCAACACGTATTTCAAAACCGGTTTTCAAATGAGTGTATATAAATATGCACAAATATACATATACATATACATTACTTGAACGTATATATAGCTTAAGTATATCTCCTAAACTATATATTGGATTTTGTATGAGCTTTAACCTTCTTCAGTCTTTTTCCCCAGTCTTAATTGCCTTCTCTCTGGTTAGCCGTGATACTGTTTATTTTCTATATGGAAACACAGTTTATTACACATTGTAATTAGTGACGTTTTTAGTGATGGTGTAGCTAACACTGCTGTTGTAGGAAATCAAGTTACAGTACACATTGCAGAATGCATTAATATTAGTCTAACCCCAGAAACCCACAGCTGAAGCTTCACTTCCGGAGTTTCCTTCCTTTTATTCTCCATTAGTAACCCCCAAGCTCAGTCTGTGTGAGATGTCAGGTTCTCCGGTGTCCCACTGATTTTGTTGATATACTGTAAGTGGGTCATTGCGCTCAAGCAGAATTTCCTTGGGTTGGCATAGCAACGTCACCGGTCGATTAAATGCACAGATGAGTCGGTTCATAAATCTGAAGGATGCTGAGCGCTAACGTGAAAATAAATGTAATAAATGCAATTTCAAAAATAAACATGCAAGATATACATGCATGCACACCCTAAGCAACATTAACACTGAACATAAAAATGTCTTATAATAAGGATTTTCGAAGCTCTACAAAATACAAATCATAACTGTTGCAGGCGGAAGGCTGTTGGTGAGCCAGAAAGGGCCAAAGCTCTTATCATTAAGCCATTAGTTTAGATCATTGAGGTTTTGTTTAAATGAGTTATAATGTTATTTGAGTCTTTTGTTTCGATTCTGCATGTACCATCAGCCTTTACATGACTCAGATTGGTCCTAATGGGGTTAATGGGAGAAGCTTTGTGTTTTAATTATCCGCCCATGCAGCGCTTTACAGCCACGCCTGTTCTTTTCTCTCCCTCTGTGGGCTAACCAGATAATTATGACCTTTGACCTCATTTGGCAGTGAGCAGAGGGGGGGGGTAATCCCCTCACTACTGTTTGACAAGAGTCTAGCAGATGGAATGAATAAAAGGGAGGGATATGGATGGGATGGCTTGGCCAACACGAGTCCCTTCTGTTGTTTTACAGTAGGATCAGGAAATGCTGGGTCTCCCTGGTCAGCCCCTAATTTATGTGTGTCAGTCAGTTAGTCCAGGTCTAGATTTAGGCAGGTGCAATGGTGATCTACTGTAGTTTGTATACTGAAACAGTAATGTAAAGTCTCATAAATAAAAAAATACATAAATGTAGTTTAACAGCTCAAACAGATAAAGAGCTATTAAATTTGATTACATATTCTCTGTCTGTCACTGTCTGTCCCAGTGACACATCTGACAAGTAACATTTAATTGGACACACTGGATGTCCGTCCCCAGAAAAAGTTGGTAAGTTTATTTATTTTGATAACAGGGTTATCAATTATAAGCCTGTTTATTTTGCTATGCTTAATGGCATATTTTACAACATTTATTTTTATTATTTTTTATTCATTTTTCTATTTGCTTTTAACATTGTTTTTCAATCAGGACAGACTCACAAACCATTTTTGGTTGAGTTGAGAAGAACTGCTGAATCTGTCACGTTTTTTTCAGAGCTTCCTTTATTCTGCATGTCAGCAGTGCTAACAGGCCTCTTTGGCACGGTGCACATCAATGGACAATGCTCATTTACAGAAGATCTTAGAAAGCAATAGACAAAAAAAAGAAAGATACAGAGGGGCCTGTGGTGGGAGAGTTGAATTATTGATAATGATGGCAGGCCTCTCTCTGCGTCGCGCTGCACTGCTCATGAAAAATGGATGCCGCCTCCTGCATGCATGCGGCTCGCTTGGCCATTTTTTTGCTGCTGTAACGTGCTCACCCGAGCCCATTGATGGGAAAATGAAACGCTGGGCACTGGAGAATCAACATATGGTTACTGTGTGACAGGAACATCCTGGTGATTAAAGTGAATCCGAAGGAAACCTTAGACTGGTGACCGTTCCAAACAATAAGGCTCATCTTTAGGCTGTACTTTAGGTTTAGTCTGTGGAAATTAGCAAACCGCTATAAGCAGATTGTCTGGTTTATGGCACTCAATTAATTAGCGGAACAGGTGAGTGTGGTCACAGAGCACTTCAGCTGTCCAAAATGGTCAAATATAAACAAACAAGATGACTGTGGAGATTACAGTAACAGTAACAAGATGACTGATTTATCAAATACCAGCTTATCTTTTTATCCACTAAGCCTATTAGTCAGGGATTCTGGAACTGTCACTCAATTTGACTGTAGCAGCTGCACCACAAACAATACAGTTTTATGCTTCTTCATGTCAGGGTCAAAATTTAACAAGGGCTTAGTGCAGAATTGCTACCGCGGCACACAAATATGTCTACAATGTTTAAAATATGGCAGGAAATGGCAGTGAAAGTTCTGTGAAAGACTCTGTAGACTCTGCAGAGACTGTGGGTACAGTCATTCTAGGTACTGTACAAAAGAAATCTGTTTTTAATATTGTGTAATATATTGTTTAATATTGTGTGGGAATGTAAAATGACTTCAAAAACAAAGATTTGAATAAAGGAGACAAAGAAGAATGCAGGACTGTGGTAATGACTCCTGAGGTAATGAAGTGTTGAGCTCAGTATAGCCCCTAGTTTGTGACCCAACGTCTTCTGAGTCACACTGATGCCTGTGACGGTTGGCATCTGTAGAGAACAGTACTTAGCTCATCTCCTGACTCACTCACTGTAATTGCAAATGTGAGTAAATTCTCTATGAAGCCTTATAATTTATGGATTTATGGCTTGATGCATCCGAACGTTCAGTCTCTGTAAGTTGTTGTCTACTGTGCGTCAAGCACCTGTTTGAAACTCAGGTGATAAAATGCAGTACTTCTCATAATGTTTTTAATGCATGTAGTTATAGATCGTTCATCTAGGAACAGACCGATCATAAATTTGGCAAGAGTCGGTCTTATACAAATGCAGTTCAGTG
The DNA here is from genome assembly GCA_036877575.1 of Botia almorhae. Lineage (NCBI taxonomy): Eukaryota > Metazoa > Chordata > Actinopteri > Cypriniformes > Botiidae > Botia > Botia almorhae. The sequence continues at coordinate 12,496 of JAZGTJ010015025.1, forward strand.
ATTGGTCAACAGCAGCTTGTTTAATATATTTCACTGTTTCACTTAATCCCAGAGGGTGGCTCTATTCAGCCTTCACTTTTGGAGCTATCCAATTAACAGCCTTGGTGTGAAACTGAGAAGCACACAAAGCAATCAACACAAAGGCTTCTTGCTGATTCACAGCTTTAAATAAAAGACTGCCATTTTTGGCCACCCCTGCATGTCAATCCCAAAAGAGTGATGAGGTATATTATGGGGGAGTCTTAGGGTTTTATTCTGCCTGCAGGCCTCACCGCAGTGCAGTCCTGGTATTATTGTTGTTGACAATACATACTGTTTGCCTACACGCAATATTACCACCAGAGATGTGTGTCTAATACTTTAACCCTGTACACTAATACTGTACAATGAATTATAACATCAATACATTGAAACAAATATCTGTAAAATACAATTGGCTATCCAGTTCAATATGGGCTTCGATTAACTTAAGCATTTTTTACATGATTCATTTAATTTTCCTCTCCATACATGATTTAAGGGGTGGGGATTAAAAGCAAGCCTTTGGGCAATACGCACAAATGTGATCACATGCGCACATGTCTGATTTAGGCTTCCAAATTCTTTCCTTTTGTTAAGATTAAATGAATTCCGATGAATCCAATTTACAAACATTACTTAAACATGAAGAGTCAGTATTCTGATTCAAGACCCCGCAAGAGTGTCGGGTAATTTGAAGGCTGATGTGATGTTCAGTGCATTTTTTTGTTAAAGGTTATCTCATGTTAAATGTGTTTTTTTCCATTACAGAGGTAGATGAGTACAATTGTATTGATTGTGGACTGAAAATGGGGTTAGACTGTTCAGAACTGTAATTATTGTCTTGTATGGCAACCTTAATCACAGTTTTGTCATTTCTTTTACCAAAAATAGCACAGTTATTACAATACATATGTACAATTAGAGTCACCTTTGTGTAAAATAACAGCTTACTTGAGCGATGTTTTCCTGTTAAGTCAGCACTGTTTTTAATGAATACAAATATACATACAAATATACATCTTGTTTAATGCACACAACTGTACAAGTGAATCAAAATAAATGAAAGCAAGTCCCCTTTGTAGAGAGCAGTACAGTCTACCCCTACTGAGGGAATATCACAGACTCTTTCTACACTGTGTAAATACATTCCTAGAG
>JAZGTJ010015026.1:0-13671 GCA_036877575.1 Botia almorhae
TTGAATTGAATTGAAAAACAGAAACAGCTTTCTTTCTAGAAACATCCGCAAGTCTGTTACAATATATGTTTGTGTCTGTTTCAAATCTTCGAAACTCCTTTATATTGGAAGTTATTCATATGGATTTGAAGTTAATTCAGCTTAGGTGTTCTGCACGTAAAAACAGAGATTTGTGAGGGACTAAAATCTGCTGCGGGTGAGATATGATGTGCGGGTTTCTGTGTCGTTCATCACTGAGATTTGTGCTGTATTGTGAGCTATTGGCAGGCCTTGGCAGGATGCCTAATAGCACACGAGAAGAGAAGCTGGCTCTGATATATATCCACACAGCTAACTTCTGGTATCTAACAAACCACTGCATCTGTCCTCACTGAGGGATGATCCCCTTCATTATAAAACTGCATTAGCTGAAAGCATCCAGGGAGGAAAACAAAGCATTAGCCACAACTGCAACCGCAATTCTTCACATTAATTAAAATCTTTTGAGTGCATATACTGCAGTGATAAGGGGTCCGCTGGGATGAAAGTTATTTAATTTCCAACATCAAAATATTTTAAAGCAGGCGGAAAGTGAAAGTGGCCGCTAATCCCTCACAGCATTACTGGCTAAATAACAATAGTCCACTTGATGTTCAAAATTGTCACTCAACTGATAAACTTGCAAATAATGTTCCAATGTTTCAGCTCAACAAAAACGTCTGTTGTCAATCAGGACAGCATATATAGCATAACCATCTATATAGTACAGTTAGTAATGCATTTGGCAGACGCTTTTATCCAAGGTGACTCACAGTGCATTCAAGCTATACATTTTATCACTATGTGTGCTTCCTGGGATTCGAACCTACAACCTTGTGCACAGCTAATGCGATGCTCTACCTGTTGGACTACAGAAACACCTTTGTAAACCACGTAGCCCAATTCTAATGTGATACCCAGAAAACGAATCAAACCTTCTAAGATTCAATTAAATTGGTTCTTTGAGAAGCTCCCATTAAAGAAATCACATGTTTTGTCCGAGATTGCCCCATGCAAAACAGCAGTGTGGAAATCATAAAGCCCTACAATCCTTCTAATTTACAGGCTTCATAACAAAAGAATGTAACTGTAAATCATTGGTGAGCTTCTAAGCCTCAGCCAGATGGGAGGGTCTGAAAATAGCAATGCTGGCATGAAAAATGGATGCTGTGGGGCTTGCTGTTTGACAAATTTGCCAGTTGCGGCTTGATCACAAACGCAAATTAAAATGACAAGGCGGAGATTATGTTTGAGAATACCTGCGAACACACTAGCACACAAATCGCTGAATGCATCAATACATGCCAACAGGGTTCAGTGTTTTGATCCTTCTGTTCTGCACAGATTTGACACAGCCAAAAAAGCAAGTTGACTAATTCAAAATAAATTGCTATTGAGTGTGATGATCGTATTGTTGGGATAAATCTAGGCATGACATACCCTAATCTCTTAAACTTCTGAGCAAAAACACGGTTCGAGTTGAGGATTTTCTGTTTTCATACTGAATTTGGAGGATAGTGGGTTAAACAGAAAATTTATGCTAATCTGGTTTACTGTTTCTTAATATCAGCATGGCTGTTTTTTGACTATAAAATTCACTGATCTTGGTGTTGGGTGATTCCCGTGTGGATATACAAAAATGGAACATCTCTTGGCCAAAAATAATTGATTTGTCACATATTAAAACAGGTTTAAGAGGAAGGAATGATTTATATTAGTTTGCAGCTTTATCCCTCCCAACAAGTATAACATGTTATTTTAATTAAAAGATCAATTAATAATCCACCTCTTCAGCCAGAGCCTAAAATGAGTTTTCTCCACAATTAAGAAATGGACTCATCAGTCCATGACTTATCAGCTTACAAACAGAGAGGCCGCTCCAATTGCTGTCTCTACCTCATTGTCCTATTCTGTTCGCCAGCTCTGGCTTTAGCAGCCAAGATTTATTAATTCATTAAGTTTTCCATTTAAAATTCAAGAATAACATCATGTTCTTTCTCCAACACATCCAATCCTTATAAATAACACTTATGCTAAGGAAACACAGGCTTTGTGTGTCCCACAGAGAATACCTCCTATGGGGCCAAAGTATTCAGTGAATGAAATCATTAACCGTGGCGTCACAAATCTATGTAAATAGACAAATGAGCTTTTAGCCAGTCAAACTGAGGAATAGAGCCCATTTCATAAAAACATAATACAGATGGACAATCAAGACAATCAGCTACTTGTTCATGGGATCCTATAATGTCAATGGGGCACAACTTGCAGAGACATTTATGAAAATGTATAACAGTCTTTTGTCAGCATTTGCGTCAGAGGTAGAAAGTTCACAGATATGGAGATAATACGTTTAGTTGGTCCAAGTCTGTCATTACTTTAACTTAACATACATTTACATCCTAGAAAAAGAGAAACAAAGCAATATGTGTGCGTGCAGGGCATTTCCTGGGCTACATTAAGACAGAACTTAACCCCTAGACTATTACTTAGTGGTTATTAAGAATTATGCCACACATAATGTCTTTAACTGATTTTAAAAGCCTACTGTAAGCACAGCCCCGGACAGCTGCTAAGATTGACTTCTTTTGGCCGGTTTCCTATAAGGTTTCTACTAAAATACAATTACACTAAATGCCATACAAAGACCTCCCCCATATCCTTCTTTTCCGATCTCACAAACATAAGCGCTCCTTCACTGCTTGACAACGTCCGGGAATTTTCTCAAATCTACATTGCTGTCTTCCCTGACTGGGAAAAATGCCACGTTTTCAAAGTCACACTTCAAATCATACAGAAAATGATGGGTGACTCCTGGACTATGTCCATTAACACTGCATTTTTCCTTGGATAAATCTCAGTGTTCTATGAAATCGGGCCTTTAGCATACGCTTGGCTGACTACAGTACAGGCAGCTGCAAGAACCAGTGAATATAGTCATATAGTTGAACATTTGTTCAGGTGTCAAAAATCTATCTGTCTATGTCTGGATGTATTCATTAGATTAAAATGTCAAACCAATAACAGACTTGAGTCTTTAATTGCAAACACACACCACAAAGAAGGTGAATGCAAACAAGGACAGCACTGATGACCAATAACAAGCTCTGCTTAGACACTAATCGCCGTGACAGTGAAAAGAATGTTAAGTAAATGGGGACTGTAGTGTTATGTAAAGTGAATGGGGAAAATTGCATTATGTTGTTGTCGGCAAATTCATATGGAACTGACATTTTGCAAACTATACGTGAAGGAGTTTTAAATGAAAATGTTGACGCTTACAGTTTGGGTCATAATAATGGAGAGACACTTTGCGTTTTGACACTTCATTTGTAACAATCTGATTAAAGTGCAAACTGCCAGCTTTAATTTGACACTATTTATATCCATAAACCCTGAACCTTGTAGGAATTACAGCCTTTAATATACACAGGCTGTCCATTTAGAGGACCAAAAGTAGCAGAACAAATCGATAAACTTAATGAGGTCATCTTATTCCAAACTCGGTAGCAAATCCCTTGTATTCAGTGAGGGCCTGATATCTGTGGCCTGTAGGACCCTGATGATGTCATCACCAGATTTTGTTTGTTTTGGGCAGGTATTGTTTTGGGAGGGCATAATCAATTGTCTTCAGCCAGTGAAAAGCACACATCAATTATATTGAGCAAGTGAATGATTTACTCAATAGGATTTAGGTTGGGTGACCGACTTGGTCAGTAAACAGCATTCTACTCATTGGCCCAGAAAGTCCCCTTGTAGCATTTTACTGCAATTCACATTACATTAGGAAGCAGTCACATCACTAACGTCAAGAGAGACAGAATTAGCTAACCAAGCCTTGAGGCATAACACATTGCTGTGTCTCACAAACAGGGCGGTATGCTTTGGATCACAAGTGCTTCTTTTTCTCCTCTGTTTCAGACAGGTGATTTGGAGATACTTGCTTTGTTTCATCGGTTTATTCTGATTCTTAATGACAACATGCTTAATAGAAACTGACAAGTCTTTGGTCCTCGCGTCGAGAAACCTCAGCAACAGACTCGAAATGCAAATGTCTAAGATTAACTTGAGACTTTCTGACGAATGCTGGAACGCGACGGCACACGCTTGGCCGGAAATACCTGAGAAGCCAATTTAAAATGGAAGAAAAGCCTGAAAAAGGGCTGTAATTGCATTACAGTTCACAGATTGTGTGAATACCCTCAAATTAAAGCTGAAGTTTAAGATGCACTATAACCCCTCAGTCAATGACTGTGTTTACACAGACTGCAATAGCGGTCCTATTAGGACAATAACCTGAATAGGAATCTGCCATGCAAACAGAATTTTCTGTAATTTGGAATAATTGCCGAATAATTAAATCACATTGTCGAAATCATAATGAATGTAATGTGGACCTTAATCTAACCCTGATAGCACATCTACATCTTTGTCCAGACATCTCTGAGAGCTTGCTCATGTAAATATATATTAATATAAAATATATATATTTATATAAAAATATATATTATCTAACCGCTAATCATGAATCGATTATGGAACTACACAGCTTGAACCTCTTACATAACACAATACCAATTTCTCTCTTACTTTAAATTCCTTTAGAAAACAGCAGGGGGTGGAAGGGGGGATTTAGAGGAAAGGGGCTGTTTTTTATAATTTGCAGAACAAAGTGGTTGTTCCGGGACACATTAACCCAAAATACACCTTGACAAAATGACATACAGTAAAGGCATTACATTGCTGCTCAGAAGCTTCACCAGTATTGTTTTGCATAAACATGCTAACATCTGTGAAGCTACATGACATCATCTAATCCATCATATTTGTATGTTTATTTTTCCTGTCTTTTGTGGCCCCATCTGAATGGTGCCTGTGCGAAGGTGGAACTTGAAATTTAACATCTGGTGTGAATTCCAACAGGAAAATAAAATACAGTCATATCACAAAAGACAAATTGTGTTTCATTTACTTTCATCTACTTTCAAATCAGAACAGTCACAGTCAATTTGAAATGCAAATGCTGTTGTACAGCAAACGATCACAACAAGTCATGGCAAGATTGTGGAACTGTGTGCAGAATGATTTTTAGTTGATATGTGTGGAATTAGGCATTAGAATTTGGTAATATTTGCATGGATGGATTTAAAGGAACGGTTCACTCAAAATCGAAGTTTTTTTCAGATTTGTTCTCAATATAAAATCATTTCAACATGTATGGCACTGCAAAGTTCATAAAGTTGATGTTATGGAGGAAAAACAGTATGTTGATTTAAGAGAATGTTGTTTGTTGTGCATTATTGCTTGAAAAAATTGAAAATGAAAAAATTATTTTGAGTAAACTTCTTGGTGAAAAATAACATGTTTTTAACAAGACTAGAGACTTCTGTATGTATGAAGGTTATACACTGGAGGTCATTTCAAGAAGATTCTTGCAGTATTGCAGTTAGCTGAGTGATCTACATGACCTTTACAGAATGCTGACAGTAGATTATCTGAAGACACACTAGGGAACAAGCATCAACAATTACAGTAAATGATTCAAGGTGTCTGTCACACAGTCCACTGGGCTCTTATTATTTACAGAATGTTACCGCAATTGTACGCACTGAAAATATGCAAGATATACATATCGAAATGTGACCTGTAGGTTTTGTTTCGAATTGTGATTCAAATTGTGATTCATAATACAAAAATCCTGTTTCTGAACTGCATAGCACAAAGTATTTCTGTAACATTAAGCTGAACCATGTGTGTTCTTGTGACTTTAATAAAGACGAACAAATACATGAATTAAATGCATTAAAATACATATGCACACGGAATTAGTTTTCACCTAATGAATTAGCTTATTTCAATTAGTGGCCATAATCTGCAATTAACCTGAAGGTCAGTCCCGCACTTACCTAAAAGCTGTAATTATTTTCAAACCGGATTATTTTAGCGTGTATTTAATTATACTGATTACCCTTGAAATGCCAGAGTCAAGTCACACTATCTACAGTCGTGTTAAGCTAATAAAACTTAGAATACAAGAAAAGGTCTCAGCAGTGTCACATTAAAAAATAGTTCCTCCCACGCAAACTTGGAACGCATATTTCAAGTTAAGATTTAGTGGACGACGTTTCTGTAGCTCAACTGGTAGAGCATTGCGTTAAAAGTGCAAAACGTTGTGGGTTTGATTCCCAGGGAACATATACTGATAAAAATGTATACCTTTAATACACTGTAAGTCGCTTTGGATAAAAGTGTCTGCCAAATGCATAAATGTTTATTTATGTATTTTATTTATTATTACCTACCTAATGTTCCTGTAGCTCAACTGGTAGCGCATTGCATTAGCAGCGCAACACACTGTGAGTTCGATTCCCAGAAAACACATACTGATAAAAATGTATAGCTTTAACGCAATCGCTTTAACGCAATCGTCTGCCAAATGCGTAAATATAAAGTATATCTAATTGTTTAAAATGAATCAACAATTGTGAAATAGGACGCTTCATGGAACCACATTTTCCACTGTCCAGCATATTACAGTGATAATGCAGTATGCCGCATAATGCCATGAGGCGGATACTGTCAAAACAGCAGGACTCAATGCTCCACAGAGAAGATTTTTTACTGTAGAGTGGCTGAATAAAATCCTATTAGCTCTGCATATTTCACAACGAGGATTTCTCTGAGCGAGGGAACGGGTGCTGGCAGAGCAGTCCTCTCGCATCCTTCGCCCTTTTATTTTGGGACGTGATGGCTCGATAACACTTCTCCTCTAATTCCAGCATTGGCACTTCAATTCAAGCTCATTTTTCAGAGCTGGAGGCCCCCAGCTGCAGTGGGTAAAAGTGCTGTGATTGATACACTGGGATTATGACAGGACTGAACCCTCTTCTGCTCTAATACAGAGCTTTTCACAAGAACAGGGACTGCTGGTATTGCTGCCATCAGCTGTTAATGTAAATCACACACTGCTGCATGTAAACCTGAAAAACCCAAACAGTTTCTGTGATGGTATCATGGTTGTGAAAGAAAACACGTTTTAACACCAGAGCCTGTGTGATACTGTTTTCTTGTTTCTTGTCCATATTGCAGGACATGGAAACTTTTTGCTTTCATATTTTGTGGAGGACCTTCAAAGTAAAGACTGAAAATAATGGTATTGACATGAATAATATTGATAACATTGATAAAAAGTCTTATAAAAGAGGTGTATTTATATATATTTTTATTTAAATGTTTATGTATATATATATATATATATATATATAAACTGTATATATCTACAATATATAATGGGTACAGGTGTTTTCAATGGCAGTAAGTGATAATACAACAATTAATTTTGTTAAAATCAAATAAAATAGTAAATCTGGGTTTCAGAACTTTCTAGTGACTTTTCTGAAGTGGAAATGTTCTCAAAACTGATGTCGGGTAACATTGTGGGACATGTTCAATCTTGTGTTTCCAAAACCAGTGATCTGCAGTGTAAAAATAGGGGCTATGAAATTACTAAATTGCTCTTTGAACAGCCGACTCAGCACCTGGCCGTTCCTCTATCTTCCCAGCTTCAGTCCTCATTAGAGTGTGTCAATACAATCGACGGGGAGGAGATGTGATATGACTTATGACTTCATCCCTGTCATCGAACCAGCCCCACTGAAATCTTGACATTTCCAAGTGGTTATCTGCCCATTAGTCTGTGTTTGCGTGATAGTAAAGGAGCCAGCGTTTGATGGTCTGAACGTCACATTTATTCCGGCGTGCGAGTCGGGTATCTGATTTATGTGCTCTCGCTGTGGTGTGATTCAGCATATGGTATATACGCAGACAAAGAGATTAATGATTCTGGTAACCGCAGATGAGACAGAACGACTTATAAGATAAAAGAAAAGGAAGAGAAACTGTCAAGTGTTCTTCCACTGTATTCGGTGGGGGGGCAGATCCTCACCAAGAGCATGATGGGTAAAGTCAGTATAATTCATTAATACTTGGAGTGCTCATTACTGTCTTTTCACACTTTGAGAGACTCATTACCTGCATAATAGAAGACTCCATATAACACTGAGTCCATTCCTCACTGAAAATTAATCATTCCATCCCAGACAAAAAGGGAATTCTCTTGTTAAATATTAAGAAACTCCAGTACCATGAATCCTATTCTAATTTCAACCCCAGAGCCAGATACAGAAGAAAGACTGTAGCTAGGGCTGCTCCTTCTTGCTTGGAAACCTGCTTTTGGCTAAACTATAAGGCAGCATTACGTGTATTCTTAGTGCAGGTGGCAATTTAAGAGTATATTGTCATGATTTCAAAAAATCCAGGACTAAATTCTGATTAGATTTCTGGTCCTCTTATCTGATTGGACAGGCGAAGTTCAAATATAGTACTGTGACAATTCATGGTTTTACTGTACCACTCTGAGAGACTGCGTTCCAGACAGTCTGTCAGTCTGTGCACTGCTTAGTTTATACCTGTTTTAGGTTCAATTTAAACTATAAACTGAAAAAATATCTGTCCATGCTGTGTCTGAAATGTAAGGTAATATATTAACTTCCTAAGAATGCCTTAAGATTTTTTATAGAACTGTTGTATAAAAGCAACATCAAACCTGCAGTCACATATTCAAGCAGCAGACTGCAAGAGAACTTACTAGGTTTTAGAACAGAGCCAGTAAGGGAGAGAAAACATGTTCAGTGAAATTGTGCGTGAGATTCTATGCTATCTGACAGTGTGCAAATAGAAACAAATGTATAGGAATATGGTACTCACAGTTCACTGTGACTTTCACAGTCTTGGTGTCGGGTGAAGAAATGTCATTTTCAGCGCCACACTCATAATCTCCTGCTTGATCCCGAGTGATGTTTGTGATATTTAAGTTCTCGCCACTTTCATACTTCCTGGCTGTGAACGTAACAAAAAGTACAATACTTACAAAAGGAGAATTTTTCATCGACTAATTAAAGACTAAACACTTTAAAGTATGCTAATTGTGTCTCAATAGCCTCAAGCCTGGAAAAACATTTTTAGCCTGGAAATAAATTTAAGCATACCTTCAGCCCCAAGAGCAAAAGAAAAGTTTATTAAGGCATATAATTGCTTTGTTGACAAGACATCCAGTGGGAAGCATATCCCCTGTGAGCTTATTCAAACAGAGAGAAATATTACTGTCGTCAAATAGCGTGAGGAAATCAGAACTGTGCCAATATTACAAATATGACTTGGGGTACCTGAGTAATGAGAGGCAATATAACACAGCATGAAGCTGCCACACTTCCACTGGACTAAAGTCTTCCCTGGGTTTCCCAGACCAGGATCCATCCTCATTGTAATATTCCTCAGTGAAATCTATTTATATCCCACTTTACAGAGAGGTAAATCTGTCTCATGGCACAGGGAGGTAAATCCTGCTCTGACATACGAATAAGGAGCCTCTGACTCAGCAGAAACCCCCCAGAATGCAAAAAACCAGGAGAGTAAGGAAAAGAGGATGGATAGGCTCCAGAAGGCCAAAAGGCTGCATGTGCAAGGCGGAACAATAAAATTTTTTTGGTGCTGACCCAGTTGGGCGAGTAGTTGGGATTTTTACTTTCATTTTTGGCAACACATTTTCATGTTATGCTTTTTAAATGTTACATGTATGTTTACAACGAAAGAATAATGTAACTCAATGACACCTACAAACTCATAGGACAAATGACATGAGATACAATAAATTATTGATGTATCTTAATTTTAAGTATTACTTAGCAATTCTAAGTAATACTTCCATGACATTCCCAGTTTCATTTATAACAATAATTTAAGCCAGAGTTACCCATTAAACCAGCACAACTGGGCAAAAACGTTTAACAAATGACAAAAATCATAATGTTTGTCATTTGTAAGGCATAAAAAACAGTCTTAATGCAACACTGGCGCAAAAGTTGGTACCATTAATTGCCACAAATCCTTTTCACACTGGCCTCAGGTCATCAGTCAATCTTTTTAGGTGGGCCCTCTTGTGTTTTTACCTAGTGTCTTGTCCAGGCATTGACAAACTTTAAGGGTCGCCACTCTCATATTACATATTTCTATGTCTATATTGTGAAGCACTGAAAAAGAATAATACGTAGCAAGAAAAACTGCTGAGGAAGAAAGAGATACTAGCTAGAAATACAAGTGCTCAAAGTCCAAATTATTATATCCCTATGCAATCTGCATACATATTTGTGTGTTGCATAAAAACAATTACGTCTTTATAGGAGGTAACAAATTCAACAATTGAACAAAATAGTTTGCTTTGGGGTTATCATGGAACTGACTTCGATGTTTATCTGAGCTGACAAGGTGCTATTTTGTGTCCATTGCTTTACAAATGAATAGAAGCAATGACTGTAAAATAGGATAAATAGCACAAGAATGAAAAGAGGACCAGGATATGTATGAAAAGCAAGTGAACATTATGAGACAGTAAAACTATAATCAAGCTAAGGACATGGACATGTGTTTCTTCTACCATCAAAACTGGCATGACATTGAAATGCTAACGTTTATTAAAAAGAAACTTATGAAGATAAATGTCTCCTGTAAGCAAGATATTTTATTGTGTATCTTTGCCAACCAAACAGTTGCAGTTAAACAGTTGGCTGTACACATAACCTAAGACAGACTATACAACAGTTGACTTTACACATTAACTAAAACAGTCTATACAAGTATTGTACATAACCATTTTGGGACCATTTTGCAGAAACTGTGAAAATAACATTGTTAAAACTAAGGGGTTCTGACATCACATATCCAGTAAAAGATTTGGGACCATTTGGTTTAAAATAATAGCAAAAATAGCTAAGAAAAGAAAGGTCTGTGGGATTCCAGAAGCCACTTGGTTTGATCTTTTGTTATTTAATGCAATAATGCATTTTTTAATGTAGCTTAAGTGTCTGAATACTTTTCTGGGGCAAACCAAATATGTTAAAACACATCAATGTCAAATTCACATTAATGAAACAGGCTATTTTTAGGCAGCAGGCAAAAATGGCTGCTCTTTATTAATAAACATTAGCTACAACCTCCCATATTTCTTTTTCCATCTAAAAACCAGAGGGATCTTTATCAGTGATTAACTCACTCTATAACTCCCTTAGCTCTGTGATTTATTTTCTTTTTCCCTAACAGAGACGTTTCAATGAACCATCAGTTATTCTACTGATTAAACTAAAAGAGAAAATTACCAGGTTTTAGTGACATTTAATAAAGACCGAAACCCTTTTGTTAAATCTTTTTATATTCACCAACATCAAGACCTGTTTGCTACTAGCCTGACGTAGAATAGAGTGTACGGTAGAATAGGCTTTGGGGACACTGAATTCACACCAGAAGCGCATTCAAATGTGAACGCGCTCTTTATCGCTTCATAATCTAAACGGCTTCCTAAATTGCACGGAAGTGTGCGTGTTGGGAGTCCTTTGAAAAGCTCAAGTGAGACTCGTTGTAGCCTCTGGGAAATGTCACTCAAGCAAATTAGACAAATCATAGCAAGGTTAATCTACGATTCCACATTGGCACTGTGTTAAGTGCAGTCACAGTAAGCACTTTCCTACATTGTGTGGAGAGCACAAAGTACATTTCCTTCAGGTCTGCTCGCTGCTGATATGACGAGTGCTGGGGAAGAATACATTATGGGACGAGTTCTCAGAACATCTCGCCGTCAAACCTCGAGACAATACTGCGGCAGTTCAAATGTTGCATTATGAGAGACTTCCCACCGGCATTCATTGAGCTGACGGGCAATGAAGCATCAACCATCATTTAATCACACACACCAAACACACGTACCTGAACCTACTACATTTTTCCATTCCGGGTATCTCACCTTAACCCAGATAGCCTTATTGTCCCAAAGTGCTTCAAAACAATTGCTGAAAATATCTGTCCAAGCGCTTTTAAAAAGGCTGGTCATTGTATCGAAACTGCTTGGCGATGTTTAGACAGACGGTCTGTGTGGAGTATAGAAGCTATTGTTCGGGAAACAATAAAACTGAATTTTGGAAAGGAGAGACTTCAACAAAGGATTGACAAAGGACAATTGAACGCTTCGGTGTAGCCTTATTGTATAAAAAAAATCTAAAGTGTGCTAGTCAGCCCTTCGAAAGGTCAGAGTGCTATGTATCCCGAGGCCTTAAATCACAATGGAAAAAGCTTATGAAAGCATGTTTGGGATCAAGCATGCTGGGCCAGACTGTACAGGGAGCGTGAGGCTGCCCTATACCCTCAAAACTTCCCACTGCATACAGTATCCCAGCTTTCATTCTCAGAATGCTAGCTAACATTCTTTAAAAATTCTCTCAGAATTATCAAAAAATGTTCTTGCAGTAATGTTTGTAAAAATTATATTATACATATCAAAAATGTTATTCTTAAGTAGTTAGTGGAACGTTTTAAAGGTGAATAATGTTATATAACCAAGCAACAATGTTCATACAATGCCTAATAAATTGGACATTTTAGGCATAACATTTTTGTTACTTAATATATTAAGTTACTTAAATATTCGGGAAATGTTCTTACAACCTAAAATTGTTGACTGGGATGAGTCTCTTTAGATCTTCATTTAAAATCATGTTTATAAAGCAATTTTGCCCCAAGAATAAAAGCATTACAATACAGAGTGAGAGATTAAATCTAAAAAGATTAGATTAAAGATTAGATTCAAGGTTTTGCAATGGTGCAATATGCAGCTAGCATTTAACAATATATTACCATTAAAGCAATAAGCTAGACAACACAAAATATGTAAATATAATATATATAAAAACAAATAGTGATGTAAGCAGTAATATACAAACATATAGGGCATATAGGGCAATATACAAACACAATGCTGTAATACAAGGCTATTCAATCAAGTTCAATTTATAACATTGCTGTGAGGTAAAAGCCTTCGAATGAGATGGAAACCTGTTTATCTTTAAGACTTTAAAGTAAAAGGTCTTTAAAAGGTCTTAAAAGCATAATGTGTTTAAAAGGTCTTTGAAAGTAATTACCTCTTCGGTTCTTATAGATGAAAAGGCTACACATATGCAAGTGCTAATTAAAAGCACACAGATGTCAAAGGTTTTTGACGACAAACTGAAAAATGTACAGTAGAAGGCCAAATGCATTTTGTGTATTTCGCCAATGTTGGTGGGTTAGCCACCAATTAAATCTCTAGTGTGGCTTGGCTACTAAGGCTGCAGGTTTAGCCACCAGCAGGGGGTTCAATAACTACTGGAAATTGCAGTAGTTATTGTAACTAGTGTGATCACATCTCTCACTATTACCATTGTGCTATCAAATGTATTTTTTAGGAAGCCTGCTATACTGGATGTTTTATATTAATACACTCAGTCTGATGGCTGTTTCTAAAAGCACTTTTATGTCCTATGGATGATTTGTTATAAGAAAACAACAGATTTTAACTTGGTCTTATTTTTAAGAAAATAAAATTTAAATTGGAACATTACAATATGCCTTTATTTTTGCTCATTTTAAATGCCTTATAGGATATAGAAAATATGAAAAACTGTAAGTAATTTTTACCATAACCAAGCACACTAACGATTTCTATACTTAGTGTACTTGTTTACCAAGGGTTCAACAGTGTCACTCAAGACTGTGCTTGAGCTAAAATATGAC
>JAZGTJ010015028.1:0-13670 GCA_036877575.1 Botia almorhae
GATGTTCAAAACACAGAAGCATTCTCAAGGTCAGTGGAAGAGGGACAAGACGAAAGTGCTCTGAAACAATATACACAAATTATAAAAGTCAGATTGAAGAACACTTTGCTACATGCAAGTGTATGTTTTAAATAGTTTAAATAAACTGAGACAAATAAACTGAATTTGAAATAAGATGTCTTTGTGTAATTGGAAAAATTACTCCAAGCTTGTGGTTTTGCTTTTAATTTGAAATTATTACTGGATTTTGCGTGACTGCATAGTACTATTAATAGACAACAGCATAAGAATAATGCAGTTCTTATTGTTAAATATGACATCCATAATGTACCACTGATATAAATGACCTTTCCTAACGTCAGCCTGAAATGTGATTTTTACAAAATATAGCAAAACATGTCAGGAAAGAAAACTATTTATTGTTGGTGTATATTTCTGTTAGAGAAATACAGTAGATGCAATTGCCGTATTGGGGCTGCTAACTGTTCCACATATTGCTAAGCAACGGCAAGGTCCTTGGAGAATGTAGCCAGCCTTCTGACTCCATAACACAGGCTTGGCACATACACAGATGGCGGAGAGCAAAGCTTGTCCGATAGCTTTTGCTACGCCTGTGTTGCCATGGCAGTATATATATATATATAATATATATATATATGCGCACAGTAAAAGGAAGTGATATTTTTCCCTTATTCAATCTATGCACTAGGGTGCAGCCAAGTGGTGATGCTTCATTCACTTGCAGACAGATCACTGGATTCTGTGTTGGATATATTCATGGTACACTTAACTGCCTTAGTGGTTCGGTACAGCTATATATTTTTTTATTAGGACTGTCCGTCCAGTTAATGATTTTATCTAATTATTATATGATAGGCTACATAATTAATCAGGATTATTGTACATATCAATATTTGCAGAGAACAGCACCCAAATAGAGATACAAATACATTAATTTGGTAAATGAGTAATATTAAATAGACGTTACCAAAAGTAGCTTTCGATGTCACTATATTGTTTGTTCTATATTTGTATAATTGAACATAAGCCTATCCAAGAGTCCACAGCAATCCATCTGTCCGAGGTGGCTGTTCTCACAGGAAACATTCTTGTGTCGCATCTGCTGTATTGTTTAATTGATGGTATGTGCACTCATACTGCAGTTTACCTTGTAAAAATGCATCTTGAGACTGCAATTTTGTTACATTGAATCACATTCTATCTATCGATTTTTGAACACAAAAACACACACTGTATGTGTGAACGGTTTTCTGCTGCTTATTCAGGGCTGCCTGGTCTTGGGTGTTGTGGGGACTTATGTTGACCATTAGGTTATTACTGGTGTTATTAAATTAATGTAATAAATGAATAGCCCTAATGTTTACACACACACACACACACACACACACACACACACACACACACACACACACACATATATATATGGAAACATACATATGCTGATGGCCTTCTGAGATTGTGCTTTTATCTGGTTAAATAGGGATATGGATACCCTGACCGCTGTGGACTTACACTGATAATACTAGGATTACATGATCAATACAGACTTGATCAAAACAGGGAGAAAGTGTGTTATGGCTTTGCAAAAATCCTCTTTAATGCCTCAGATGTAGGACAATACTCCACCAGCAACTTTTTTCAACAAACAAGATTGTGTAAAAATAGAATATGTTCAGTTATCTTTTATGGTTTCAGCTCATCAGCCTAACCCAGTGGTTCCCAAACTGGGGAGATATGAATTTGAATTATTTTTTATTCAGGGGGGCCTGGTAGAAAATGTTTTGGGAACCACTGGCCTAACCACTGGTCGGATCTTACATTTTTAATATTATTAATGAAAGAAATTCATATCAATCACTGTAACAAAAGGAAAAAAAGGGAAATATACATATATACATATGGACAATATTGATAATAAATCATGCGTCCCAATTATTAAAGCTGCAATCAATACCTTTTTTTTGGTTAAAGTATGTACATGTACATGGTCAAAATGGTTTGTTTAGAAATAATTTTACTACAGCATAATAAACTGCAAAACTTGATATGCAGGTTTTTTTCCATCATTTAATACAACCAAAAGGTGTAAAAAGCTTTGGATAGAAGAAGCAAAACAGCCACAAAATATGTCTGACTTCAATTTTAGCTGCCACAGTACAGCGTAAATACACTCCAGCGACAATTAGAAATAATTGAATGCTTTCTCAGGAGTCACAGCTAATAAGCACAAGCATTTCATTCAAGTGAAACCAGGCCAATGAGACGTCAGTTTCCTTCTAGTGATTTTTTTAGTGTCATTTTTTATATAAAACATATATATTTACAAATATTACAATTATAATTTTTTAAATCACATGAGGCTAAAGTGAAGATACTGACATGTAGATGTGAAATATCTACAAATGTATGTGAAGAGACCTTGTTATTGTAATAGTCTAAATATAATAAATATTTAAACATAATATAATAAATAAACAGGTATGCAAGGTGTGCAAGAACTCTTCCCTGCAGCTGAATAAACTCCTTCTGATAGTAATAAACAAAGTTTATGTGTATTGTGAGTTAACTTCCTTTTATTAGGAAAATTCCCCAGCACACTTACCAGAAACAAGTCAAAATTTCACAAATCACAATTCACAAATCTGTGTCACAATTCACAAATCAGAAAATCAAATCTGAATCTCTCTTTATTCCAACAGCATGCTATATTTGCCAGTGCCGAAAGACATCAGAAGATATTATGTGGTTTGGTGTGTGGGAAGATTGCGAGGTGTGGTTGTGATCTAGGAGAAACATTTTCTTTCTCCCCTGGGAGAAAAGTTCTCAGAGAAAATTGCCTTCTTCACAACAATTTCAGATTCAGGTATTCCAGCACCAAGGTGATGTCTTCCCAAGAAGAAACTGCATTTAGAGCTCTGTGTGTCACACATGTCAAATGTTATTACAGATAAATCACAACTGTTTAGATGCCCCAGCCGTACGCATCAGCACCCTACTGACACCCCCTTACTCTCACACCACTGCCTGAAGGTGAGCGTGGTGGAGTCGGGGGATTAATTATTACTAAAGGGCAGACTGTATCACAAAGGTGGGCTGAAGGACATTTTAAATGTTTTATGAATCTAATAACAGAGGAAAGAAGAAAGCAAGACAAAGAAATGTCACCATGCTGCAGTTTGTTGCCCATTCAAAAAATGCTCATGCACCATTGGGGGAAACTACAGTATCCCAAGATGCAATGGAAAGCTGTTGTCTGTGCATTAAATGGCAAATCAAACAAATAGAATTAGAAAAATGATCGAGCATGTTGTGATATCAAGAGGTATTTCAGGTCTCTTTAATTTAATGCTTTTTGGGGAGCAGTAATTACATTTTTATGAGTACATTTGTTGGTCTAGTGTTTATAGCCTCTGACTATAGTGCAGTGCATGAAACAAATGACTCACATTGTCTTGTGATTCCCTGTGAAATTGCATGATTTGTTCTCCTTTAAAGCACATTCTCAAAGGCTGCATCCTTAAAAATGCCTCTTTTAGTAAGACAGTAAAAGTTTGTAAAATGTAAAAGCAAACAATGGCTTATGGCTTTAGAGTCGCATTAACTACTTGTCCCTATGAGCTTGTTGTATGGCAAGGACTGCATAATGAATGATTTTTCATATTTTATTATATATATTCTTTTATATTCAGCTGATGGCATCCAGATTGGGAACAAGGATGAGTAAATAATGACAGAATTGTCATTTATGAGTGAGCTGTTACTTTAAAGGGAGTTGCACATCAACAAAATGAGTCAGACAGTAAAGTGTGGGTGTGTGTGATTTGAAGGAGCTGTTGTGCCTTTTCCCTCCAGTGTGGACTAGTTATTGCATTTGCTGTTATATTGAGCAAGACCAACTGTTTTATATTAGAGTGGTGACTCCGCCTCACCAGGCTCCTCTGAGTCCATATGGACCCAGTAACTGAAATGGAACGCTTGCCAGTGGAAAAATAAATCCGATATCTATCTTTCCTCTTCAGTCTTGTAGTGTGATCTTCAATAGCTCTTT
Source organism: Botia almorhae (assembly GCA_036877575.1). Lineage (NCBI taxonomy): Eukaryota > Metazoa > Chordata > Actinopteri > Cypriniformes > Botiidae > Botia > Botia almorhae. Next base: position 4,070 of record JAZGTJ010015028.1, read on the forward strand.
ATTATAACTGGTTTGAGGTGCACACACTGGCCACCTCTTTTCAAATGCTGGTCTGATCTTCCTCTCATGCAAACATCCTTGCTGTCGCTATGGCGACCAAGTCCCCTGCCCGCTATAGCTCGTCCCCATTAAGATGTACCACCTTCGTTCCATCCTCATTCAGGCATTAAATACTGCAAATGACTATGGAAGTTTGGACTTTAACTTCAACAAATATTAAAAAGGGCTCACATTCTTCACTCAGTGGCATGTGACATGCCAGCAAGCCTGGTTGCTTTTTCTTTTTTTTCGAATCTTCCATCTAAACAGACAACTCCCTGTTTTATCTTCCTCTGGTGAGATGTTTAGTCAAGTCAGTGCTCTTTTGACAGTAAACACAATCGTTTGTGAGCACAGCACAGTGCCATTGCTGGAAAAATTGTGCTGCACAACAGGCCCATGGCACAGCTCTCACCGTGAAAAATGTCACATTAACTGGCCATACGCTCTGCTTCTGTCTTTTTCATCTCTCTCTCCCTCTTTGTTTATCTCTTGCTTGTTTAAGCGGCTGACAAATTTCGGGAACCCCTGAAGGATGTGGCGATTGAAGCACTCGCGCTACTGTCTGCACACGCCGTGACTAAAATGAGGCTTCCCCCAAAACATGTCCACCCAGCCCTATGTAAAAACACTCATTATCCACTCGCCTAACGGGCTGCTCTCTCCAGCAGGGAGCCAGGCCAGTCCTATTATTGGCTAATGTAATGATTTATAAACGAGAGACAGGCACAAAGATTATCTAATGAAGAAAATACAACACTGCAAGAGATTAATGCTCTGTTGAACTCTGTGCTACCCTTCAATGATCGTATTGTACAATCTAAGACAAATCTGCTCTGTTTTCTGTACTACAAGCAGAATTTTGTAAATGAACTGTCTGGATGTTGAAAGCACAGCTTGTTGCATGACAGTGAAACAAGCTATTTTGTGATGATGATGTCTTATTCTCTCACAAACTAGCATGTTCTGAAGTTAAAAGGAGTGTTCTAGGTTAAATGTAATTTTAATCTCCCCCTGTGCACCCTTATTCATCATTTCCTACATTTCTTTACTAACATAGTCTATTTAAACGAGAGAATTCAACGAGTGAGTAAATTCGGACACTGATGTTAATGGTCAGTCGTTAAGTGTGTATCGGTTGTACACTTGTTATTGTGCTGCAATCCCATGTATTATGGGATTGAATGTGTGGACTCGATATATATCCACTGTGGTTTCAGATGTTTCTTTTGATTTCACATTCTTTAAAGTGCATTTAAACCGGGATACTGCTTTAAGGTTCACCCTGAATGTATCCAGGGGGTCAGTTACAGGTAGACCATTGAGGAGTGAGTGGGTAAATGAAAAACAGCAGGATAAGGCATTTCCCACAGTATAATCAACTTTGTAGGTTACTCAAAACAGCTCTCAGGCTTATGTATGAGAGAAGTAACAACTGTGTGACCTTTAACAGCAATGGAGACAGACTAGGCCACTCAGGGCCACTTATCTGAAAGTATAAGCCTTGACGAAGACAAACAAGACTCCTGAAAAATTCTGTTTTGAGTCAATCACTTCTGAGTTGACAAGACAGAAATTGGAGGATCCCAAAGTAGCCTCTTACAGGTAGATATAGATTTGTTCTGAAGTAGTTGTGTGTTTGGTGTTCTTCCTGGATGGATGCATCATAAAATTCCTTCCAGAGCATCAAACCATAATAACAGTAGACGGTCCTGCAATTTTGATTGCTTCACCAAAGTTTACTGAAGCATATTGCAAAAAAAATTGAGAGTGGAAGAAAGGCTGATAGAGACAGCATGAGAGAGAGGTCAGGCTGTGATCTCAGTAGGACAGACTGATTTCTTGTTCATGCTTCCATGTCCCAGCATGGGGTATATACTGTCACACATACGCACAGACACAAAGAGTCTTTTTCCCTTTGTCAGCATGTTAGATGCAACACTGTCCTCTCACACTTTGCTTTCAAAGTTTGTATTGCCCGTGGTGCCATGTCTTCCAATGAGAGCAATCACATTTCAATCTGGTAGCGTTCATTACTTTTCAGATTAGACAGGCATGTGCTTGCCAACTGAGTCATGGTTGCACTGAGCGTAATGGAGAAGCAGTCATTTAAACATGTTAATTACACGTTCATGAATCTCAAACCTGTGATCATTTATGACAATCATGTTCATCATGTATTCAAATGAATACATGCCTTGTAGCCAGAGTAACAACTGGATGTGATCACAAACAGCAATTGAACAGATGTTTCGTGTAATCCATCTGAGGGGTGGTGAAACCCGTAGATGGATTTGTCTTCATCAGTAATGGAAGGTTTGTGCACCAGACTTGACAATTGAAAGACAAATGAAAAGGATGGTGGGGGATGCGTCAAAAATAATGGGGTAAGTGGCTGTTTATATAACCCTAATATTGTAATTGATGAGTTTACAGGAGCATGTTCCTCATGAACTTCATTTAGGAACTCCATTAACACAAGGTTTGTGTTCATCAAGCCAGTCAGGATAGCTGATGCTCAAGAGAAATAATATCTGTCATTGTCCAATGCTTGTTCATTTATTTTCAAATTGTGGAGTTTTCATTTGTGCCTTGTGCTGGCTGCTCTTGCCAAACGCTTATCTACCTTGGCCATTAACCTCTGAGAAACAGAAGAGACCATGATCGATTTTCTACATCATAAAGGATGATAGATCTGCAATTGTACGGATGTGATTATACAATATTCTATTTGTTTAAAGGACATCAGTAACTCCAATTCTTTGTCCAAGGGAACTGATCATCAGAATAAGGAAAGATAATAAGAATGTGTATGTGAATAGAGATTACAGACCGCTGCGGAGGTTCATGATAAAGTGTGGCAAGACATTAGTGGCAGGAAATGCTGTCCCTTGGTTTATCAGCGATAAGCACCATGTTAAAGGGACGCTTATGTGGAATCAGAATTTCAATCCGTTCTCATTTAATGTCATTGTCAAGGACAGCTTCAATGTCAAAGACAGGCCCACAATAGTGCACTGGGTACCAGGTCCTCCCAGGGGCCACTCACAGATTATCAGACACTTCAGTCAATAACTCCACATCTCCTGCCCACCACTGTGTACACACACATGCTTGAGCAGGTTGATGCACCTTGTAAACATTATAAAGCCAAGCTGATATCTTGCTTTGTGTATTTGCAATATTGTCCACTAATCATTAGCTATAGAGACAGAGGTTCCAAAATAGTTTGAAATTTTGATGTCCAGAAATATAAACGTATTTTATAATTCTGTAATTTAAATGTAAATATAAACAACACATTTTGGGCATGCACAACATGGTTTACATAAGTAAGGAACATAAGTAAAGATCATATTTCTATCCGAGGATCATGCCTTATGTCTCAGAAATTATAGCCTCATTTAAATTTTTGTGTGGGCAGGACACTGCAGTGAAGGACTGTTGCCACTAGATACTGCTCCTACCTGACAACTGAATTTCATCTCTCACGACACACATGTTGTCACCCGACAGTCAGGCAACTCGACGCATGTATGCTGCATTCAGCATCTGTCTGAGGAAAACCAGTAGTTGTGGAAAATTATAATGTATACGTGTGCAGTGGATTATTTGGTCATAAATATATAATTTAAAGATTCAAATGCAATATATCATGGTTAATAGTTGGACTACTGTGATCAACATTGCACTATCCCCAGTTTAAAAAAGGATTTTCCTGACATCAGCCCTCTGTTTTGACTTTGGATCTATAGCACAGCGGATTTTAACTTTGGCCACTGACTGCCAATAGCCTCAGTTCTTAAGCTGCTCTGATGTCTTACTGTATCAGAGAAGTCAAATACTGTCTTAAATCTGGTGCTGTAACAGAAGGTGCTGTACAGCCTTCCGCATACACTCATATACACAGATTCTCCAGGCATTGTTGACAGTAAATCCCCCACAGGTTTTAGTAGGTCTGTCTTCACATAATTGGCATTACTCGCAGCAAGAGATTCTTTCTCTTTAGTTCATGCTGTATTTTCAATTATTTTAATTTACATTTCAAAGTATTTTTATATGATTGTTTTACATACAATCTTGCCAAAGCATTAGTGTACACAACAAAAGCAGGAAAAATAAAAATAAAAGAATGAAAGGTAATTATGACAAGAAGATTTAACTATTTTTATTATTAGGTAAAAAGTTCTAATGTTAAAGGTTCTCAAAAAGAAATCACAATGATTACAAACTTCATGTGGAAGCCATGATTCTTTGTGTCTGCCTTTGTTAAGTTAGACTTTTTGGGATCTGTCTTTGCTTTTGATCACTAATGGAATACATTCTGACAGATCGTACTTTTGATATAGGGCTCAATAACGTTCAAGTTCACTTTGAGTTTTGAATACTTGATTTGCTTGATCATGTGTGTTTGATTAGGGTTTGAACTAAACTCTAGGGGGTGTTGGCCCTCCAGGAATCTTCTTGACCTGCCCTGCTCTACATATTTATTTTACTTGTTTTACATTTGGTGTTAGGTTACCACCTTTCTTCTACCATCTTCAGCTGCCATCTTGTCAGTTTGCCTTATCTCATCCTTTTCCACCCACCAGCCCTTTCATGATCCCTGGGATCCTCTTTGCATATGGTTAGCAGCTTGCTCTGCACCCTTACGTTTCATTAAATTTGCAGTGACGCCCACAAAACAAATAACTGAGTGAAAGGGAAGGATGTCGTCAGACCGGAGTCATTGTTTCATCCATTTATCGGCTGTTCTAGTTGCCGGTGGTTGCAAAAGTATTGTGTGTAATACCACAGTGGATCGGCAAACATTTTTGACGTTTATTTGATAAAGTGTGTTTGTTCCAGCTGCTGTTAGATCTGAGCCCAGAGCCAGAGTGGAGGCGAGCGTTTGGTAACTGCCATCCATGCAGCGAATGGCTCCTAGCCTGGAGCCGTGGCTCGAACAGGCTGTAAAAAATAAATCCCACATTTCCAATAACTCTGCTTAGAAATCATAATCTGAGTTTATAGTTTTAAAATGTCATTAGAAAAGTAGTAGCTAGTTCTGAGGTTCTGATTGGATGAACCATATTTAAGCCCACTGTAAAATGTCACTAAACACAAACCTATGACCAAACTTTCTATATTAATGTGATGGTTTCTGTATGTATTAAATTGCTTTGAGTTACGTAAAGAATTCTGAAACTCATGCATGTCATGCATTGATTTGGCTTAAGCATTGATTGTTTTGCTTAATAATTGTGAATTTTGCAGACATCCCTAATGTAATATTTAATGTTTATAAAATGTACTCTATGAATGAATAAAGCAGCACATAAATATAGTTCATCATAATTTGTTTGATCAGGGATTATTTCCATGCACACAAATTCCAGTTTTTTAATCAAAGCTTTAAATTCGGGCAGGCAATTTTGGAGAGGCTAACCTTCGCAAACAAGCTTTGAAAGCATAAGATTCCCCCCACCCTTCAGAGTGATTTCTAAAGCCATGCCTCCTCCAAAACACATAAACATAGTGGTTTCGAAGATTGTCTGCGCTAACAGGGTGCATGGAGATATGCAAATACATAGTTTGACAGACAAGTAGGACATTCTATCATCGCATGTGGACCGAATGAAATAATCGTATGAACATTTTATGGCCCTGCCGCTTTCACAGAAGATAGCAAAGCATAACATAAAATGTTTCTGGATATAATTGCCTACCCTGCCTTCAAGAGTAACAAAAAATAGGAACATAATCTCATGCGTTAATGCTGTAATGTGAAGTGTCAGAGGGTGTTAGTGTCGTGTGAATGGTGTCGTGTGAATGGTGTCGGGGGGAAATAACACCTGATGGTTTCTGTTCTTAATCATGGAGGTTTGACGTCAGTGTGGGGGTAATGAACACTCAGCGGTGACAAGATGGTGCTAGTTACAACATCATACTATTCATACAGGCCAAAAACAACCCTGACTCATGGCAGACCTGAATGGGTGAGGTTAGGAATGAAGGCAATGACATTTGGCTCCAAGGCTCCAAGGTCTACATGCAGCATGTTGACGTTTGTTTTTTATATTTTTCTTATTGTTTGTCAAAGGATATCTTTATTATTTGACACAAATATAATCAATCAAATTTAGCTTTGTCTGTTTACGAGATTATTTTTATAATTGCCTACATTGACTGGCTAATTTCAAAATCTCAAAAGTACTTTCCTCGCCCTTTTTCCCATGTTATATATTCTTGGCTGCACTATCCTTGAAATTAAAAGACAGCATCTAAAATAAAAGCACACACAATATAGGTTACTTCACATCTGTACTTCACATTTAGCTTTTTGCATGTCATCAGACGACTAGACATGGTTTTAGGACTGAATAGTAGTAAAGACATTTGGAATTAAATGTTGTAAGAGTAATTGTAGCTCATACGACAAATAATTATTTCTTCAAGTATTAATATGTGTATATATAACCATAAAGATATTGAGACAGCATGACCTCACTTGAGTCTTGCTTTGGAAACTGTGATGGCTATATGTAGTTCTGCAATAGCCTTGTTGCAAGTGAATATGTGAGATTCAGCACCTGCCTTGTGGACAGCTCCCTTTGCAACGGAGAGGCAGCACAGGCAGAAAAGAGGGAAAACTGTCATGTCACAGACATTTTAAGATGATTTAAATGCCACAAATATAACATAATAGTAAGTAAATAAAACTCTTCTGGCTTAATGCATATTTTGGCATTTGTTGCAGAGCATACTTAGACAACATATATTTTCTCTACTGAACTACATATATTTTGACAGCTACATTCGAAACAGCTACATTTGTGTTTACACTTAGATGCTTTTATCCACAACTTGTAACTTATATATAAAGTAATAAAACATATCTAGCAGTAGTACAACAACAGTGAATTTTAACAGTAAACGAGAATAAAAAAAATAAAGAAAAAAGCAGTTATTGTTCTGGTGTCATTTTCTAATCACAGGCGCTAACAGCATGTGTGTTTATATTTGTGTATTTGCATTTGTGTGCTCTTTTCCTGTGTGAATCATCACAGCCCTCTGTGTGGTCATGGCCAAACAGCTATGCAAGCAGCCAGCACGACAGCATATGCAAAAGTTCAAACACAGACACACCTGTTCCAACAAGCTGTTCGTTTACATGGATTCTTTGTGCTTTGAGGCACAAACCGCTTGGGGAAAGGCCTGTGAGACCATTTTGTTGTGACTTCAGTGGTGTTGAATACCCTGGGGCAGTTGTTAGATCTTGATTGATTGTTGGTTATATAGTCACTGCATTTTACAAGTTATGCAAAAAAAAAGAAATCAAAAGTATCTTTGTTTTTTCAATACTCCACTATTAAATAACAACATTTTGTGGGAAAATAGAGGAAGCAGGGAATTGCAACCAAAAATGTATTTAATCTATGTTAATTGTAAATGTAACTGAAACAATGCAATTAATTAATAATAATTAATAGTCTCTTGGTACATAATCTTTTATCTTTAAAGTTTTGTAACCTGTTTCGCCACTTCAGAATCAGTAGTGGATCAGCAACGGTCAATTAGTTTTACTAGAGTTTGTCTTCTCTTTAAACTTCGGCAGTCGTCTTTGCCTCTGCTGGGGTGAGTGCCAGAGGACAGACAGTTCCATTAGAGCAGATGTCAAGCCACTCGCCTGCTCCTGTATTGCCCACTATCTGTCTCTTCTGTCTCCGACACAAAGAGTAAAGCAGTAAGCTGTGTAGCAACTTGATGACTGCTCAGTCAATAATGGCTTTTTCAGCTTTTCATTCACTAAGCAAAGAAAGCGCTCTGTTTCAACACCATCATCTTTTTACAATGCCGGCAATCGTTCAAAGCAACTCTTTTCGGACTTCTCTTGACTTAATGGGCTTTGGCCGCAGATGACAAGGGTTTGTGGCAAGTCTTCATTTAAATGAAGGGCATGATGGATGTAAAATCTCATTTTATTCTACCGACTTGAGATTTTTGCATCTCTTTGATCTTTGCCACATTGTGATTGCTCGTCCTCTAACAGGCTGTCACACAGAAGCTAAAATCCAGAGAAGCACATTTGAATAACAAGGTTCAAAAGGAAACTAAATCACTTTCATATCCAGTATTCACCATAGCATTGTGATTTAACTTCAACTTCTGTATTTTTTTCGCCCATTTTTTGACCTCAGTAAAAGGCTGTGCCATCACTCATCAAATACAGAGCTGCCAGAAATGTCAGAATTTACATCAAAGTGACACAGAGTCAACAATTGTGACTGTGTGTGTGTGTGTAAAGTGATGCCTCACAGACCGCTTCTTTTTTTTTCTCTGCTCACTTCCTCGCGTCTGATGGCAGGATGTTATTGTTCTAAATATCCTGATGGCAGGATATTTATGCAGTCGGTCATGGCTGGTGGATTCACAACCACTCGCTTTCTACAACAATGACTCGCAAACAAATCCCGCAATAAGCTCGGAGATTCTTTGTAATTAATATTAAACAATGACTTTGTTCCAAATTCTGTTGAGCTGGCTCACTGTCTACATAGGAAACTGACTTCAAAGGCAACACCCTAACCGTAATGGAACATCATAAAAATGTTAAAACAATGGGCGGCATAATAGGAGGAACATTTTGAGCTTGTGAGCTTTTTGCTGTGCGTTCTGGGTTGTCCTTATCAACACAAAGTATACAGATAGTGCTGCTGTAAAACTTATAAGACAGCATAATTTTTCTTCTACTGTTTAGAACAACAGCCTTCTCATTTACATTTAGGCATTTAACAGATGCGTTTATCCAAAGCAACTTACAAGGTGATGAAAACAATGAAACAATTCATCATAGGGAGGCAATAACATGAAAAGTTCTATACAAAGTTACAGAGTTACAAACTTTCAACAACTGTTCGAGATAATAAGACAACTGTTTGAGCACCGTCTCAGACCGCAAAACCCTTCAGTGGATAGTGAGGACACCTGAGAAGATCATTAAGGTCTCTCTTCCCTCCATCACAGACATTTACACCCCGCTCAAACACACTTTATCCACCTACCGTCTGGCAAACGATACTGTAGCATGCGGGCCCTCATGACCAGACTATGCAATAGTTTCTTCCCTCATGCCATCAGACTTCTCAGTACACACACACACAAACTTATATATACTGTATATACACACACAACTGTGCATTCTCCACCCTCTCCGGTATTTTTGCTGCTATAATTATGGTTACACTTATGTTTACACTTATGTTTAATGTTTACACTTATGCTTACATTTGTTTACATCTGTTACTGTCTCTTCTTTAACAGAAATGTGTACTGGTCTGTGCTGCACTGGGACTTACTATGCCTATAGTCTGTCCCAATAGTCTTTGTACTGTCATGTGCTGTCTGCACATGTTTGCACTTGTGCACTTTATGTATAAATTATGTATAAATTATGTTGCCCATGTATGTCTGTGATATTCAACCATATACAAGTACGTCGTGAAACACAAGGGGTATGTCTGTGATGTTCAACCATATACAAGTACATCGTGAAACACAAGGGGTATGTCTGTGATGTTCA
>JAZGTJ010015029.1:0-13669 GCA_036877575.1 Botia almorhae
TCAGTACAACAGTAATTTCCCCATAAATTTACGATTGACATAAAATGTTTTCAAAATAAAAACATTATTTACTCCATTCTTTAACTTCAATTTCATCTAACTTAATAGACAACTACTAGATTTATAAGATATTATATACAGGTTTCTCAACAAGAAACTCCAAAAGGCACAATTGTCTATACAACATGTACAAAAAAGAAAAGGAAAAAAATGGTGCTGACAAAAAATACAAAATAAAATAATTGGTCATCATTAATGATTGCACATACAATATGACTGTCAGAAAATGTGCTTTTTAGGAAGGCTGGCAAAGTTGCGACCCTCTTGAAGTGTTTCAGTTTTACAAAGTGACAAAGTTTTACAAAAGAGAGGGAGAAGATAGATAAGAGAACGATAGATTCATAGAAAGAAGGAAAAGGGATTTTATTGTGACTCTTATGTAGCTATAACAAGTCTATCCTCATCGTCACTGGAGGCTTCATTGTAGTCATTAGTCACGGGTTGCCTAGAGACAGGTTGCCGTGGTTTTGCTTCACCAGTCCCATATGCTGTTACCTTTTGAGGAACATCGGAGCCTCTCTCATTAGTGGATGAGGGGGACGGAGGAAGTTGTAACTGTGTTTTTGTTTTTTTCTCCATGGCTATAGTCTTCTCTGCATCTCTAGTGTCCCCGAATTCAATGGTAGGGCTGCTTGGAAAAACATGCTCTTCACCTGTGGATGGCTTCACATTTCTGGGAGCATCTCCCAGATTGGCTGTTGGAGGACTGGCTGAGGGCATAGGTGCTGGTGGTAATTCTGCAACCTGTGCTGGTGGAGGTGCAGAAGCTACACCCTCAGGGCTACGTGGCTTGTCCTGGGTTGCTGGAAGTGGGCTTAAAGCTGAGAGGGGGCTGAGGGATGGTATGAGAGCTGGCAGAGCAATATTAAGAATCTGCAGGCCAGGGATCTGTGATGGAGAAGCTGTACTGCTCTGAGGAGCAGGGCTTGCTGCCAACACCTGCACGCCAAGGGTGGCATTTAGTGGCTGAGGAAGCAGCTGGGTGGAGTTGGCCAGACCCACTACACTCAAGGTCTCTAAACCCATGGGCTGCAGAGTGGTTGGGGGAACACCAAGTGTCTGGAGCCCTGTCACTTGGCCCAGAGGGAAACAAGGCAGGACACTACTAACTGGCTCCTGGACAACCAGTGGCTGGGTTGGGGAACCCTCCGGCCGAGGCAAGGTATTGGGGGCTGGGAGCGGGCTACTGGACTGCCTGTGGATCACGCTGAGAGCAGGGATGGTCAGCTGGACTGGACCAGCCTGAATTGGTACAAAGGTAGAGTAAGCGGCCAAACCAGCAGGAACAAGCTGGATGCCACCTACAGGTACCATGCTGTATGGGGACCGCAGGGGCTGCTGGGAGTGCAAGGGCAGGTGGCTGAAGAGGTGAGTAGTGGTCCCTACTCTCGGCTCATGGATCGGACCCGTGTTTGGAAAGTGCAAGGGTCCCTGAAGAGGGTCAGAAGAGGTCTGAGTACCACGGTCAACATTGGCATTGCACTCATTTGCAGGTTGGGATAAGGTGCTGGGTATTCCGTCCTGTTAAAGAACAATGTTATGATTACTGTGTTCAACACTACCAAGCAATACAAACAACACCAAAATACCAGACCAAATGTGATGAAAGGTAGTCAGCGACTACCAGTTAAAAGTCTATTCACCTTTTCATGCATTTAAAGCAGCTTTGCTGACGTGCCAGGCATGCGAGACTCTAGACATTGGAATGCATATGGGGTTGGATACTGGTATGGGGTAAGGTGTACATTTAGAGAGGAAGGGATGCACGATGGGAAAGACAATGACGGCGAGGACACAGGTCTCACCTGGCCGAGCTTGGTGCCTTTGCCTGGCACAGGGGGACTAGGGGGAACATCAGATTCAGGGAAGTCGATGGACATCTGCCTGCAAGGTGACACCGGGCTCATCATGTGCACAGAGTCAGTGTCAGAGGTGTGGGATTCTGTAGCAGGGGCGGGTTGGGAAGTGAAAGAGGTGGGACTAAGACCAGGGCTGGAACAGGAAGCAGAGATTGACATCTGTCTGACCAATGAGACAGGACTCGTCATAGCCACTGACTCTGTGTCTGTAATCTGGGAGTCTGAAGCTGGAGGTGGTTGAGGTTGGGGAGCAGGGGTTGGGATTGGGCTGATGGACATCTGGGCAAGCAGAGTGCTAGGAGCCATGTCAGTGTGGATAGCAGGAAGATGCTGTGGACTTGCAGAAACAGAGGGTGTTGCTGAAAGGCCTGACTCCGCCTGGCTGTCTTCCTCATCTTCTTCATCCCCATCATTTTCTTCATCATCAGAGTCATCCCCATCTGAGTCCTGTCTGTCAGCACTTCCTGCTCTTCCTCGATCACCTGTGGAAAAAACAACTTAATGAACAAAACATGCCAAAAAAACTGCTATGCCTTATAATGTAGCTTAATATAAAACTTGCCAAATGCTCCTGAATATACATATGCCAGATAATATACAGTTACATACTATGTTATCTTTGTTGCGTTTCATTTTTTAAAACCAAAATTGACTACATGAATGCAGGCAATCGATGAAGCGTCCTGTGCTGTCTGGTTGAAAAATGCTATAGTTGGCAGTCACGTTAATTTATAGACACTGGAGTCCATCCTCAGGTAATGTTTGTAGTTTTAACTATATCAGCAAAAAGTTTTCTGCTTTCTACTATCTGTATAGCAGAAGAAGGGAGGATTGTTGCTCTGACTAAAAACATCCCTCACGTTATATGGGCAAGACATTAACACCTCAGACCACAAGTGCGGCTGCACTTGACAGCTTGTGTTGAACTGTGTGAGAGGAAAACAAATATGCTCTCAGTATCTGAGACCAGAGAAAGCTCACAGCTTCTCTTTCCTCCCATCTCTCTGTTTCTCTCTCTGTCTTGTCTCGCTCTCTCTTTTTATGTTCAAATCAGATGCCGCAATTTCCCTTGCAGTGAACAATGTATATGCCGTCCACATGTTCGAAGAGTTAACATTGAAAAAGACTGCATTTAAGAATCTTCGATTAGACTGGAAAAGCCGTTGATCACCATTGCAAAAGGACACAGCCAGGGACAATACACCTTTTTACAGATTTACAGTTTGGTATACTCTGGGCCACCTTCAGTTAGGCCTCCCTATTTGATTTCTAAATCTATTTTATGACAATGAGAGGAACCTACCTGAGTCTTCGGTGTCTTGATCTTCTATAATGCCAACAGCTACTCCCATCTCCATGCACTTCTTACTGTGGGCTTTGGACTTCATGTGCTTGGTAAGATTTCCTGTGTGGATGAGGAGGAACAGAAAGGTCACCAAGGTGGGAAGTGGATACTAAGCATGGGAGTACTTTACATAAGCATGATATGTTCCTGGGCACTAGCGCTATGTAATTGGTGAGTAACTGATAAAGACGTTCTTAAAGGAACGTGGGCTGGTCTGACACTGTGTGCTGTTCTGCAGTGCAGCGTGGGAAGTTCAAATGTGATGAATCATACTGCCTTTTTTCAACACAACAGGCAGTCTTAAAAAAGCAGGTAAGAAAAAACGGTTTGTACAAAAAATTAATTTTAATGGATTGGTTGGAAGTGCCCTAAATTACCTAACCATTCTACAGCGGATATACATTTCATTCAGAATATTAGAATAGTTCACCCAAAAATAAAAATTCTGTCATATGTTCACCTTTAAAACCTGAATGACTTTCCCTATTTCGAAATGAGCTTGAAAAAAATATGTAAAAGAAAAAAGGGAATTCTAAAGAACCGTGCGGTTGCTCTGAGGCTTTCAAATGTAGAAGCATTATAATGTCTGTATGACTAATGCACTTATCCAAAGTTATACAATAGGTTTGTGTGAGAGAAAAATAATTGAAAGTGCTATTCACTGATAATCTTACCGTCCAGGGAGCTTGTAACTGTTTACATTGAACATTCAGTTTCTTGCACGGGCCGATTTATTCGCTTCAAAAAATCTCAATATGAGGATTACTTTTGTGTCGATGGTTTTTAAACTTTGAACGATATGACATTTGAGGACTTAAATTAATAACCAAAAATCACAGTTTCATCTAAAAATATCGTTATTTACTTATTTTGTCACCTTATAATGTCACCTACACCTTGAATGGCCTGGCAGCCTATTTTCATTTTTTGGTGTACTATCACTTTAATTTATGGTATCTCTTTATACTCAAAACTCAGTTCCTTATAACAGTCGATAAAGAAAACTGGTCTGAACCTACCTTTAGTCTTAAAGGAGAAGTTGCACTGTGTGCAATGAAACGGACGGATATCGGAGTGGGTACGGATGTGTTTCCGCAGCATACTCGGTTTCTTGCAGCGGATTCCACACTCTTCACAGATGTATTTACCTCTTCCACGCCCTCTAACGTACACATAATCCTCATTCGATTTGTAACTGAAAATATACCACAAATAACAAATCAAAACTTTCTTTCTTTCAAAAATTTCTTGTGAATTTGGAAAGTAGGCATTGGAAAAAATTTGAGTTAAGAGTTACAAACCCTCCATCAAAGATCTTCACACGTTGGGGTTCAGATTTGGAAGAGTCTCTGTCTGACTCATTAATTGGTTGCATCTCTGGTTTCATTTTTCCACTACTTTCATTTGGCACAGATCTTTGCTGAATTAAAACCTAAAATCATATGAAATACAAAACAATTTATTATGTACTAAAACAATTGCATTTAAAATGTAAAATTGCAAACAATCTGGCTAAAAATTTGGCTAACTGCAAACCACCATAAATTGAATGAAAATGCATACTTTTGGCAAGATGTCTTTTAATTTCCCAGAGTAGGTCAAGATGTCAGACTTCAAAGTTGTTGTTTTGGCTTGGGTGTAGTATATTTTCTTGGATGTCTGTTTGGAGTCAAACAGAGACATTACCACCTTTGTGGGAAGGCCCAATGGATTAGGATTGTTGGGGTTTACCACCCAAGCAGAATATGCAGAGATCTTCTGATCAGTTTGCTGAACATGGAGAGGTTTTCTTTTCATTAAAAAACACCAGGTGAAGGTTGTAGCTGTTTTCAGACTGGGGAAAGACAGGCGATGACTGTCTCTTGTGTTGACCACTGACACAGAAGAAGCTAACTTCACTTGTCCTTGAAACGTTGAAGGCCTCAGAGGAGATTTGGAAGGAGACCAGCGCTGCTCCTCTGTTTTTTCTTGTAGCTTTAAGGATGAATTCTCTGATACTGTACAGCTTTGATCTCCAGGTGAAGAACGTGTGGCAGAACCTTGAACAGACTGTGCTATCGTGGTAGGTCTTCTACTCTCCATTTCCTGTTCATTTACCTCTGATGTTGCTGTCTGAGGGACTGGTGTCTTTTCTGCTTCTGAAGTATCTGGCAATTGTTCTGGAGCATCTGTCTCAATAGGGCTGTCCACCGGCTCTGTGGTGCAGACCTGTCTGACCAGCATTAATTTCCTCTGTCTGGTCATTTCTGACATCTTTGAGCTCAAGTAGTTTTGAGATCTACCATCAGTGAGACATGCAGCCCCATGCTCATCTTTAGCCCGTTTCTGTGTCTTTTCCATAGCAATGTCCAAGCTGTTGGCAGGGGAGAGCATTCGCTTGCTTGAGGCAGTGACCTCTTGTGGGCATAGATTTGCTGATGCCAGTTTTTGAGTACAATGCAGTGAACCTAAGGACAGGATACTTTGCTCAGTTGTCTGCTTATGTTCAGTGGTTGTGATGTTGTCCTTCATCTGGATAGCAACAGACCCAACTTGCCTTTGAGCTTGAATGTCTGACCCAAACTTTAAGTCACTGTTCACGACATGCACTGTAGGAAAGTTAATTTTAGAAGCCACAGAAGCAGGTGTTGCCATATGTTCATGGGTGATAAGAATCTGTGGTACAGTTGCAGATACTGGTGTAATTTGAGAGGGTCTTTCATTCTGTACACCAACAGACAGTACAATTGGCGGTTTATTAATTACAGCCTGATAAACAGGTTGTGCTACATAGACATTTTGTATTCCATCATTTGACTGCGAGACCTTAATTTCATTAGGAATTGGTATTGTAATCACTGGCAATGTAATCTGTTTGCCTTGCACACCTCCTAAAGTATATGTTTGTCCTGTTTTCAGTACTGGACAATTCAGTTGATATTTAGGAACAAAGCTATTTTTTTCATCAGAAGTCTTCTGAATGTCTGTTTGACCACCCACTAAATGGGTCACAGGTTGCACCTGATATGTCACAACCCTTGAGGTCTGATGCCATGGATGTGGAAGGCCATGAACTTGGGGTTGTTGGGTTTGGCTTCCAAGGTTGATGCTTTGAACCATTTGCTCATTTTTCTGTGTTGGTGCCTCTCCAGAATGCATGACAAAGGGTTGAACAAGTGTAGATGTGCTCACACTTTTTCTAGATTGGGACTGAGAAGATTCGTTTGTCAAGGGGCCTCTTTGGATGGAGACAGTCTGTTTTACTGCCATTTGAGGGTCTGGACCAATTTTCAGAGACATCTGACGAACCAGAGGTCCCCTTCTTCTTTCAATGAGAGGGACCTGGGTAGTTGGAGGACATTGCATAGTTTTTGTCTTGGAAGTCAGCATTGGTGACAAAGGCCTGCTGGTTGACATGCTGCTGTAGTCAAATGATTTGCTACGGTAATCACAAGAAATCTCCACTGATGACTGAGTGCAGCTGATCAGTTCTGAGGTAGCTCGTCTCATCATGCCTGGCACTCCAAGAGTGTTGTTTGCTACAGGGGGTCCTTGAGCTTCTGGTGGCTTCCCAACACTTTCAGCCCTGGATGGGCTTTCAGATCTTGGTGGATCATCCCTATCAAATGAGGCTGAAATACTAGAGCACCTTGACAAGCTACTGTCTCTACTAAGGCTACGAGAGAGACTTGACTCGAAGCTAGACTCACCAGAAGACTGTTCCATTTGAGCAAGTCTTATACGCTTTTTCTTTGGGGGGAGTTTTTCTGTTGGCAGTTTGGACAAGCTCTCACTCCTCTGAGGCCAGTTAAATGTTTCTACAGGTTTCTCTGTTGATTCTGCAAGTTGACTTTCATGATCTCTGTCTGGTTCCTCTGTTACTAGAATTTCAGGGACTTGAATGTTGTTCTGCCGTACAAGTCGTGATTGCTGTACAGGTGTGGAACTATCACTAGCAATGGGAAAAGTTTGCATACCATGATGTTCAATTCTTTGGCTGGCACATTTTGGTGTTGACATTCTGTCCTGGTAATTTTTTGAAGATAAACCTACTGCAGCTTCAGTATGACCTTTTACAGAGCTCTTTACTTCCCTTTCACCAGGATCAACTGGTGATGATCTATCAATGGACTCAGATGTTTCAAATGAATTTGGTCGACTAAGGGAGTTGGTATGTCGGATAACTGAAGTTCCACTTCCTTGTCTCTGGAGGTCTCTTTCTTTATTTGGTGCACTGATCTGAGCCTCACGTATTGGAGATAGTCTTGATTCTTGTGTTTCAGCAACTCTTCCAATGATTTGTATTTGACCTAAAATTGCAGAATTATTTACAGACTGGGTATGGTGGGAATAAGGTCGTCCTATTGAACCTGTGGACATTTGGCAGGAATCAAAACTTCTTGAACATGGAGGTGTGGTCTCAGTTGGAGACTGGTCATCATCATCTCCAACACTTTTAATTTTCCTTCTTTTTCTTACCATAAGTGGTGGCTCTACAATGCCTGTAATTACTGCATTTCTGTTTAACAGTGGCTGCTGAGAGCCACGTACAAACACTTCAGGCTCAGTCTCTCTGGCTTGCATAGGCTTGTTCTTTGGACCATGTAGTTCAGAACAATAAAACTTCTTGTGATTTTCAAAGTTTTCCAGTTTTCTGTAACGGTTACGGCAGGTTTCACATTCATACATTGTCCCTTTACTTTGTTGGGGTTTTCTGTTTCTTTCAGTTGCATGCTCAAAGGACTTACTTCGCAATTCATGTGTAACACTTGGTCCATGATAGGTCTCATCCATGGATTGAACAGAAATAAGAATGTGACCATCATTTGTAGATGAATCCTCAACTGCTATCTGCCTGACTAAAGTACGAGTATGGACAGCAGGACTGGGAGTAGGGGGAGCTGAAGAGAATACATCATCATTTAGTGAGCCAATCTTGTCATCAAATGAATGGCAGATCCTTAATGGGTGAGGCTGAGGGGTTACATTGGGGAAAAGAGCTGACTGACCAGGTGTTGAAGGCATTGAATTACTTCTTGTAATTGGTAAACAGTCCATGGCTGGATACGGAGGTGGCACAGAAAGAAGAAATACTGGCTTAGATTTGTCTGTGGGTGTGAAAGGAGATTTTGGTATGTCAGAGTTGGAACTAGATCTTCTTACTGGTGGTTTTAAATCAAATTGAAAGGAGTCTTTGAATATGTATGATTTAGGGGAATCTATGCTACCCCTTCGGGAAAGAGAAGTTCGTCTTGGTTTGACGCTCTCTAATTGCTTGTCATCCACAACAGCCTTATTGTCTGAGATTAATTTTGAGATGCGTTCCTCAAGAGATAGAGCTTTGGTTTCCAATGGAGGACGCATTTGTCCAGATGAAACTCGAGGCTTCTCAATAGGTGCTACATGCATGACAGTTGCCATAACTGGGGAAGGAGGAACTTGTGGGTTTTTTGGGATGTCAGTTTCTGCTGGTGGAGTTATCTTAACAAAAGGACTTGGAGGACTCATGGCTTGATCTGCACTCTCAGAACGTGAAAAGTAGCCAGAGTCTGTGCTTCCAAGACTCCGAGGACTTAGTAGGCATTTGCCCTGTGGCTGTTGAGAGTAATCAGTTGCTTGTTGCCTCTGTAGCTGGGCATGGCTGGGGGATTTACAATGCTGATCTTCATCCTCACTAACTGAGTCCTGTAGAGGACTTGTGCAATCCACTTCTTTCAGTGAGGAAAGGATCATGACATTGGACCTTAGATTTGCTGGCTGGGAATCCCTTTGCCTCTGGGCTGTGGCATGTTCATGTGCAGAATCTGTAACTCTTGGGCTGTCTGCCCGCAAAGGTGAAGCGTTTACAGGGTGGACAACCACTTTAGGGAGAGCAACAGTGACTTTTGGCTCAGATCCTTTCTGAATGGTCAATGGTTTCAAAGTTTCAAACATCACTGATTTTTCAGATTCCCCCTGGCTGCCTGGTATTATGCCTGCACTCTGCAAACTGTTCTCAGATAAAGCTGTTAGGCTACTCTGTGAAGATTCTGGGTCTAGATCAGCTGCACTACCCTCCTCGTCACTGTCTCCGCTTTCTTCTGCATCAGAATGAGTTGCGAGGCCTTTGTCGGACTCTTGGGAGAGGGATCCACTTCCAGAGTCTTTCACAAGACCTAGTTTGATGGCATGCGCGTGAGACTTTTTATGCTTGTACAGGTTGCTCTTTGTCTTAAATGAAAAGCCACATGTCACACATGGGTATGGTCTCTCTCCTGTGTGGGACCGTATATGTTTTAAAAGTACACTTGGCTTGGCACAAGCTCTTTTGCAATATTCACAAATGTACTTTCCTTGCTTCTTCGGTTTTTGCTCTTTTGCCAGGACATCAGATACTTGACTCGTGCCAAAGTTTACAACAGCTGTCATCTGAACAGGGTTGAAACCTGGTGTGACAGGAACTTGAATTGAATTGGGGACCGTGGCAGAAAGAGACTGGCATGTTTGTACAACAGGTGGCTGGCTCTGAGGTAAACCACCAGAACCAGAAGGAACTGGTGCATGGCTCAAGGTAAGTGAGGGACCCACACTGTAGCTTTTCTGGAATCCTGGTTTGACTTGCTGATGGCTTCCTGACACATTTACATAGTGGTGCATTGTGTGTTGCCCGGCAGATGCCATACTGCTGTGAAACTGTTGTTTTGCTGCACTGAAAGGTGGCACAAATCTGGGTTGTGACTGGACACTAAAATTAACAGCAGGCATAGCACTGGCGTAGTCTGAATAAGTGACAGGAATGGAAGCAGATTTTCCAAGATGTCCTATTGGACTACTGTTCTTCCTTTCTGTCAATGTGTTGAAATCTGGCTCCATAGCCTTAAGCAGTACATCAAGGGGGGCACTTGTGTGAGAGGGAGATGCCTTTTTGTTGCTGCCTTTGCCACACCAGCTTTCGGTCAGTACAGGCTCTTCAGTGCAAGGCTGGTCTGCAGCACTTTTGTGGCTGAGAGCCTGTGGCTCTGGGGTGGAGGACTCCTTGTGCTCCACTTTTACTGCTCCAGGTACTGATTCCTCCTGTGGTGCATCTTCAGCATCTTGGTCTTCAAGCAAACCATGTGATGGACTTCTGGAGAAAGAGGGTGTGGTTTCCTTGGATAAAGAAGAGATGCTTGGAGAAATAGATTTCTTGGTCTGTGATTGCTTCTTGACAGGAGACTTGGGTATTTTCTTTAGCTGGTTTTGCACCACAACTTTTTTCCTTTTCAAACCCTTGATGCCTTCAGAGTTTCTGCCAGTATTTTCATTGATATCTGTAGGAAATAAAGACAAGTAATCATAAAAAATACTAACTATATTCAATTTTGGTATTACCATCAACCATGTTATGTATATTTTATATAATTTAATTTTTATTTTATTTTTAATTTATTTATTTAAGAAGAAAACATTAAAGGTATTAACAAACAGTTGTTTTAATGTTTTAAAAAACATTTTAACTTAAATAAAACGGCCATGTTCTTGTTTACAAAGATAAAACAAAATTGCTACATTGACTATATAACTCTTACAACTACTATTCTAAAATATAACAACTGACATCTGAGTCATTATTTGTTCACATAAGAATGTAGACCCTATAGTTTTAAAGCTCAGAAAGAGCCTCTATTGAACCTATCTGCACGGCTACATATAACTCTTGATGAACTGATGTTTATGTAATCCTGCAGTGCACAAATTGTCCATGCACTTTCCTGATACAGTCTTACATACAAACAAATGCCAGTTACGGCAGAGCAGAACAGCAATCGTCATGCAAAGTTTCTTAACAAAACAAAATCACTTCATACATTACCAACTAATAAATAAGCACAACTACCTAAAATTTAAACAAAAAACATCCAGACAAAGCAAAAGCTCGCTAACATCAGACTAACCAACACCTACCGGAGTAAAAAGGTTTGATGCCTTATAATGCAGACAAAAAGCTCCATATTACCATTAACAATCCTCTGCTTAGCAAAACAAGGTAACTATGAGCTGTACCAATGTTAGTACCATCTCTGACAGCCAACACAAAGACAAGGCTGTTTTGGAATGTAGAAGATCTCCTGAGCTGCTGCTGAGGCCCACGCATCATTATGTACAAAACTCTCTCTCTCTCTCTCTCGCTCTCTCTCTCATACATTTGATTCATTGCAATTGTGTTAGGATAAAGTTTACCTTTACCTCGTTTAACTGGCAAAGGAAAACATGTAGGTGTTTACGTGTATGAATGAGCTTATGTCAATTAAATTTATCCCTCGTTGAAAGTGGTCCAGATACCTGGGGCAATAATACCTATGTAAGTCAACCTCTGGCAGAAATCAAATTACTCTTAATGTGGGGAAGGAAACTTGCTGTAGAGCAAAACGCAACTCTAACTTGATCACAATTACGCATAGATGGGCAGAGTTTTCCGCATTTGCTGTGTTTGGACTCCCCGTGGTCTTCAAGTTACACTAAAGGTTCTTTGTCTGTTCGACGCCAAATGGTTACAAACATGTTGCCAAGCCCATACATCTGTGGCAGCCCTGCACTTATTAGGGTTTCCCTTCCTTGCTTTGTTTGGCACTGGTTGGCGTAGAAAAGTGGTTAGCCTTAATTTTACACAGTCATCATTTCCAAGATGCCAAAGGAATTCCCCAGAAATTCGAAAAAAGTGTTGGGACTTCACAAGACAAGACAAGACAGTTCACTTTTATTTTTGTATGTCACATTAAAACAGTGATTAAAAAGCTCCTTGCAAGATTCCAGAGAAAGAAGAAAGGGGATATGAGGACGTCTGCGCTCTGAGCTAATTAACTGCCTTTAACGGGATTCTGGGATTAGGACGATCATGACCACACTGCCTGTTGTATTTTAAGAAGGGATTCATGTATTCCTGGACCTGTTGCATTCTGGTGCCACAGTACCTCTTACTAAAATGTACACAGAGAAAAACACCCAGCCAGGATAAACTGACCACATGACACAATTAATCCTCTTTAAAAGGAAAGACTTTACCTTCTGACACCTTGGTGGCTTATTAACATTTGGTACCATTTGTCTTTGTCCCCCCCAAAAATTGTGGTGGTATCATGGTACAGTGTCAAATGGTATTGTACTAGTTGTACTTGTACTAGTTATTTAAAAAGGTCTGTTACTACTATTTGCTACATTTAAAAATGCATTTGGCACTTTAAACAAACTAAAAATGATCTTTGTTAGTGGTTGTTTCTCAGAAATAAAAATGACAACAATGGCTGATTCACTTTAGTGTTTTTCCTATTTTCTGTTATGCAACATTTGTGCTGTTTTTTTCCCGTATATGCTGGTAAATGTGGAACAACTGCTTTTAAATGGCTTCCTTGGTATTCATGGTTAGTTTAAGACCTCCAGGAGTCCCCCAAACACCATTTCACCTTCACAAACACCACACTGGCAGCCCAGGCAAACACTCATGTTTTCATGGATGTGGCTGATGGTTTAGGGTTCGAAAAGCCAAATGAAGGCATTTCCAAAAAAAAGAACTTGGAAATATTGGTGTTACGAGCCGGTAGTGTAATACATTGGCGCATTATATTTTTCCACCAACACTGTTCCACCGGTAACACAATCTGGCCTCATTTCACATTTCCACAGATAAAAACATGGTTATGGGCTGGAAAAATTGGCTCTGTACCAGTTCCCTAAAGCTGCTGGACTCGGGCCAGGAACCATTAATACCAGTGATGTGGGGGGTCTGGATTGTGTATTAACAACAACAGCTCCTCAATCTGACATAAAACTTTGCACAGACTAAAGAGCTCCTATTATAAATAGTGATGTAAGTCTACACTGAAAGCACCCAAAGCGATGTGAAGCGCATTCCACACCCCCATTTCTATATGTCGCCCTTTGCAGTTTGCAGAAAACTTTGCTATAAACTGACTTTCTTAATACAGTACATATCAATAACTTGTTTCATTAAAAGTAACTCAAAGACACTGAATTACTCTGGGCTGCATTTCTCAAAAGATATGTGAGCCTAAGCTGGTTGTAGTGGTGCAGTTGGTGCCACTATATATTTTGTCTTATGATGCTTTGATGTTAAAATATGCAAATTTGCAAAATGTGGACATAAACTTGTAAACAGAGACTGTGATTCATGAGAAATAGACTGAAAACCGTTTTTATTCATGCAGCAAACCTTACAAATAGTCTTTTTTGGTGAAAACATTGCGACAAAAAGTATCACAAGCTAAATTTGTGGCTATGGTGTACGTTTATTTGCCTGTTTCTTTTCCTGCTTTGATGTGACATCATTAACAGAGAAGGTTTTGTGACACAGGTGAACGAATGGAGACCAAGCCGAGCCCTCCACTCATTAAACACATCTAGATTGCCTCATTCATTCCCACAGTCCAGAATCAACAGCTTCTGTCTGAAA